>JANHFR010005035.1:0-12562 GCA_032468015.1 Mimophis mahfalensis | reverse complement strand
CGGCGGGACATTTTAAAAAGAAGGCATGACGTGGGACAAATTAATAAAAAGCGTGATTGTCATGCCAAAAGCGGGACGTCTGGTCACCTTACTGATGAACCATGACTGCATGTGATTGATATGCTGGTTTATGGGATTCTTTTGGGGGATTGATGTTGTACAGTATTTATGTAATATTGTCCTTTGAGGAGGTATTTCAACCACACTGTCCAGAGTCACAATGACATTGTCAGATGTGAAAGACCAGGTATCTTCCAATTAAACTGATTTATTGCTAAGAAACAGAAATCTTCTTAACTAATGGTTAGCACCTGCTTAGTGTTAGATAAGGGTCAACAGAATTCAAAAAGGCTGCACTTAGTCTGATAGTAGCTATGTAGGGATTCTAAACTGATGCCTCTTTTACCTCTTCCCCCCCCCCCAATTCTGCCATTCATTCCCCTACAAACATGAGATAGCAGTCATATAAATTCAATAAATAAATACCAGCAAAATTGGGAGTGGAGGCTGAAAATAAAATAAACGTTTCATAGAATTCTATGAGAACAAAATAGATTGCTGTATCATGAAAGGACAATAATCTACTGAATCCATTGGAATATGCTTTTTTCCATTCACAATTTTCATGATTTTTCATTTTGGAAAGTTTTGTCCCAAATAGAAAGCAAGATAGATAAATAGATAAATACGGTATTATATAGACATAGATAGATACAGTATTATATAAACATTTTTATGTCTATATATCTATATAGATATATATAGATATATATGCATGTACCATGTATGTATATATACCCTGTTTCACCGACAATACAACGCACCTTGGAAATAAGCCCAAGCCTAATTTGGGGGGCTAATATATGCCCTACACCAAAAGTAAGCCCTAGTGAAGTGGTAGATTAAGGGGCCCAGCAGCCATGAGGTGATCTTCCTGCACCTCAAAAAAAGAAGACCTCCTCGAAACTAAGGCCAACCACATTTCTGGGGTCAAAAGAAAATAAGACCCTGTCTTATATTCTAAGAAACATGGGTATATAATTACGCATACAGTAAATAAAACTCCACTCAGAACTTCCTATATTAAGGAAAATTGCATGAATACAAATGTATTTTAGATCCTACCCCTCCCCCAAATGGAAGAGAAAATGAGAAAGCCTGACTTAGACAGAAATCAAATTTAGTTTCGGCAACACAATAGAGGGAGAAACTTTTGCCAGTAAATAAATGGATAGGCCTATCATGTTGCCAGTAAGAAAATTGAATAGGTTTATCCAATTTACTGGAATGGCCCTGTTTTTGTGTTGCAATCCAGGCATCTTGGCCAGCTCGCCACCCCCGCCCCCCAGAAAAAATCTGAGAAAGTAGAGCTGTACCGACAAACAAAGAGGGATCAGGAAGGTTTACCCATCACTCAAAAGCTACTTTCCTAATGCACATAGAAAGGGAGCAAATGTGTCAGAAAGCTTTTCCCTTCTCTTAGGGAAGTGTAGATTTAGACCTTTGTTAAAAGGCACTTGACTTTGGAAGCTTGCTGAGCATGATCTCTGTCTTATTTTATTTGCTTGAAAATATGGTAAGCCCCATTATGGAATGCTTGTGGCAACCATCAGGCTGAGAGAACAGTTTTCATGCACACATTCAAGTGCAAGTAAAGAGTTTGGACAACCATTTGTTTGAAAGGATATAGGGTTTGCTGCTTGATGTGGGTTAGACTAGAAGACATCCAAGATCCCTTCCAATTCTATTATTCTAAATATATTTAGGAATTTTGTTTTGTCCACTAGCCAACATAATATGCAATCCTTATAGTCTCATGATCCTACTGTGGAAAGAAATATCCATCTGGCTCAGATTCAGCTGGGAGAAAGACACTGGAAACATGGAGGCTGATTGGAAAGATGGTTTAATGATGAACAGAACTACCAAGCACATGGTTCTGATGCAGCTGACCACATGGAGTTGAGAGGTTTTATACATTCTCTTGGGCTTTGCACTTGAGCTTCCTGTTCCTGTGCAAGAACATGTATTCTATTGGTTGTTGTCAGACTCCCATGGGGCCGTGTAGAGGTCATGTAGGAGTCATAGCTGGCTGTATAGGCAAAGTACAAATCCTAGGTGTTTGGTGAGCTACATTTGGTTGACGTTTGAACTGCTGATGCAATGAAGGGGCTTGTGTTCTGAAAGGGTGTTGGACAATTCCTATTGTGGCTTATTGGCTTTGTCCTGGTTTGGCTCTTGGGTGAGGGTATTTGCTTATGAATAGAGCTATCTAGTTTTCAATAAGCTCTTTATCTTTTAAGTGCTGATATCTGCCGAGGGCTATTTAAAAAGGCGGAGGTTGCTTTCTGTCTCCAAGAACATATTTCTCCTTTAGGGAAATATGATATTCTGCCTTTTTAAATATTTCCTAAAATATTTAATTCTTCTAGGAGTGGGGTGAGTGCTAATTTTCTACACTACATTCCAGATAATATTATTTTAAAGTGGGAAAAAAAGTTTTTAGAGAACATCTCATTCCCACAAAAAAACTTCATTATCACCAACATCAGTCAAGCTTCACTTAAATTCCCAGTAACCTGTACAATCCCATTCTGGATCCTCTCCCACCTCACTTTTCTTTCCATGTCCTCAAAGCACCAGTGGAAGTGGATTTATATGGTACTTCAGAGCCACTGTAGGAGTGCTTATCTGGCTCCAGAGAATTCTATTATTAAGAATCTACTCAGGAGAAAATAATCAGCTCTTTTCTTCACCATAGATTAACCAATGAAGATGGCATTTCTCCCAACTGAATGTAACATCAGGATTAAGTATCAAAAGTAATTTCTAAATTGAGTAAAAGAAATAATGCTTTGGCCTATTTATTGTTGGCTATGCTGACTGTATTAATTTCTCCAGACTGGACTGTAACTATGTGGGGCCTGAAATACTGCCTGGCATACTTATTGGCATCGCAACCTCACAGTTAATTTCTCTTCTAAGGAAAAGTTTTAACAAAATGGGGGGAGAGGAGAGGAGGACCAGGCTGAATAAGGGAATTCCAGTTTTTCAAACAAAAATCTGACATAAAAGGCCATGAAAGTGAAATATAGCCTAGGCTTGTTGCATGCTAGAATATATCTTAGACCACTTTTCAAGTTGCAATTTTGCAATGCATTCATTCCTTAGCTTTTTGTTGAATCTTTCTTTGTCAGTACCTTCTTTATCAGGCTCACTACTGGTTCTAGAATCTTGCCCCTAGCTTCAATTCAACACCTGCAAACTGTTTACAGATTTCACTCAGGTAACTTGTGATTGAATGGAGCAGATAAACACTGCCTGTCATCTCATCAGGTGTTCTCCCATACATACAAGCTGTACCTGTAGTTGAAAAGCTCCATATGGGAAAATAGCCGGGAGCAAAATGGATTATGGTTTCACATATACATACAGAGTCCTTAGCTGTAATCTAGCTATAAATGTCAAATTTTCAGAGAAACTGAACTTTTTCTGCTTTACTGTTACAAATAGAGGTAAAAATCGAACTGGTTCATAAACAGGACCTTTAGTTGTTGATCTGTTCGACCCTGGGAATCCTGCGAAACTCTTCCCATGACATTCTTCTGTCATTGAATTCTGATCTTTGGTCCACCCTGTATGTCTTTTAACCACCTGAAACCCAGACTGGATCTTCCTCTGGACTAGATAAATACAGGACACCTATAATGTGAACTGATATTATTTCTGGTACTTCTTCTCTGAGCCTGGTTAAATGTGGTGGTGCTCACCATTATTTATCACAGATTTAACACAGGGAAAACAATTATTTCCCACTGTACATAATAGTTTCTATTTCTCTAAAATTAATAATGTATCCTTCTGTAATATTAAAAATGCCAGTTGAAGAAACTCTGGGGACAGCTTCAGTGTTGCAATATGGATCATTAACTTCAAAGTGAGAGCTACAATTTCACATACATATTCATTTTTGTGAAGTTACAGCTCTGAATTGCTGGCTCTTTAGGTGAGGGTGATCCTTACAGTTGCGCCAGATGATACTCACATTACTAGTCCTACTTAATGTTTCCATTGCACTATTATTATTGCATGTATAATTGCTGAAAAGGTTTCCCAATTAAACTATTCGGGTCAAATCATGAGTCATCTCCTGGATTGTCTTGCAGTTGAGTTATATGTGATGAGACTCTTTTGCAAGAATAGGAAAGTAAACATTTAATTCTTCCCCTAGATTCCTAAAATTCCAAATTCTTCTGCCATGGCTCACACAAATAGAGAGTGTATTAAAATTAAAGTCCTAGAGACTATTAAAAGAACCAATAATATTAAGGAAACGTGCAGCAACATAATCATTATGCAAATGTTTCATGTTGAAGTATCCAAAATGGGGAAGACTGCTTTAGAAAATTCAGATGTAAATAATGGCATGGAGACAAAGTGTTATAGATACTGCCTAGAAAGACATCTGGTTCTATCAACATTTAGAAAAAAATGAGGGATTATTATGTACATTGCCTTCAGTTGCTGGAGATTTGTTTACAAATCTAACAAAAGCATAAATAATAAATATTGTTCCAGATAGTTAATTAAGAAACCATAACATGTGTTTCAATAGACCAGATGAAACTAGGAGCAGTCCCCATTTTCTGGTTTCTGTCCATCTTGAATCAGTGTTACAAAATGGCACAAAATATCTTTTCACCTGAATTTCCTTCCCAGAAAGAAGTAGCAATTGTTTTCCAAGCATTCCTCTGGGTAAAGGAAGAAGGCCACCATAAATTTAAATATCTATTAAACATTTACTTACAAAATAGTATTTTCTAAGTATGCTTTCCAAATTAGAAATGGGCTAGAAATAGATGATAAGTCTCTCTTGATCCTATCCAACCACTAAAGCTGGGTTTTTCAACCTTGGCCACTAGAAAACATGTGGACTTCAACTACCAGAATTCCCCAGTCAGTATGCTGAAGTCCTCACAGCTTCAAGTGGCCAAGGTTGAGAAACATTACTGTAGCAAGATTCCTTGCCTTCCTCTACCTCCAGCATCCCATCTCTGCACAAAAGATTGGATATGAATGTTTAGAGGTTGAAGGGTGGATTTTTACTATATAAATACAGTAAACAAACCACATAATTTGCCCTGATGGGTACTATTTACTGTCAGTAAATAGTTGACATTTGACCTTAAAGCTTGTGGGAAATCTGTAGTTCCAAATGGTCTCCTTGACCTCCAAAACTGGGTTGGAAGAATCTCATTCAACCGAGAGGCTAGAAAGCAGATGGAACTTCAAGAACATAGTAACTTTATGAAATGTGCATTGGCATGTTGTGTATCAAGGGTGGGGTGGCGGCTTTGAAGTACCAGTTGAGGTGAACATAACAGAAAACTATCCAAATGAGTGTATTGGGGGTTATAGACAATTTCACAGCAGCGTTTAAGCGTCTTCTTTCTCACACTGTTCCTGTTTCTTAAATTGGTTTCATGTCAGCAGAAAATCTGCTGGAATTTGGATGCTCGTTATAAAAGATCCCTGGAGACAGAGAGGGACAATCAGGAGGGAAGATGGAATTTTAAATTTCCCTCCAGTAATGATGTCAGTGGCCAACTGACATCTGAGGGTATATAAGGGACTGCCCCTGGCAGTTTACCTCAGTCCTTGTAAGTCCCTGGAGAGCTGAGAAGTGTGTAGGTAGCTATCATATAGCTTAGGGCATATGACTCCAACTTCACAGGAAGTTGCTAATTTGTGGGCAAATACTGAGGCTAGAATAGATAGTCTGACAACTGTTTTAGTGTGAATATATGATTATTTGTACAATAAAAGACATTTGTTTGTTGTACAAACTGACTGGCATTACTTGATTGTGCTATACAGAGTGAGAATGATTCATTAACCTCCAATAAGAAATACAAAATATTTAACACTTCAGGAATGCCACTCCAGATCCAGTGGGGTGTCAACAAAGCCAGGTTATATCTAGACCAGTCTTTAGCTTCTATAAGCTCTATTTATTGTTCTCTTGCTGCTTGCTCTTCCCATTCATGCAGTGAAGACAAGGTTTTCTTCTGCTCCCTCTGTGTACTTGCCTACTACTGTCAATGTTGTTTATTTTTTTTATTTTTTTTTAATGATGATGATGATGATGATGATGATGATGATGGTGGTGGTGGTGATGATGATGATGGATCGTTCCCTTCCCATTAGTCCATTTCCTTTCCTGTGTTTTCTAGGATGTTTTTACTTTTTTACTTGCCTTGATACATTATCTCCTTTCACATTAACACAAAAGCCTTTACTTGTTGTTCTCTCCACATGACACCATCATAGCTCTGTTACTACAATAATCAAAACTATGGGGAAAAGGTTGTATTTCCATTGCTGTATTCCACCGTGGGGCCGATGAAATTTTGTAGCAAGCAAGAAGGGCTAGTTCCAGCTCCATAGAAACACAACAGAAATATTCCTATATTGCAACTCAGAGGTGTTTTTAAAAATATAGGAAAGCTTTGCTATACAGGGAGTCCTTGATTTACGACCATTTGTTTAGTGACTGTTTGAAGTTGCAACAGCACTGAAAAAATGACTCACAACCTGTCTTTGCATTATGATTGTTGTAGTATCTCCATGGTCCAAAATTCAAGTGCTTGACTACTGTCATGTATTTATGATGAGCTGAAGTTCCAAGGGTCATGTGATCACAATCTACAATCCTCCCAGCTGGCTTTTGACAAGCAAAATCAATGGCGGTTAGCCAGATTTGCTTAATGACTGCATGATTTGCTTACGTGCAGGAATTTCCTTACCAATCCTTGGGCGGGGGGAGTCATAAAATTGGATGTGACTCAATTAACAACTGCCTTGCTTAACAACAAAAATTCCAGCCCCAATTGTGGTCATACATTAAGGACTACCTATACTGTGGCCAGGAGAGAGCAAATTGATGGGAACATGCTTCATGTAGTCTGGACAGAAACTCAAAGGATGCACACTGGGAAATAGAAGAGTTGAATGGAACATGAGCATTTAGACTTGAATGTCATTTGTTCACTTATCGAATAATCATTGGAACAATTGTGTGTGTATGTGTGTGTGTGTGTGTGTGTGTATTTGTATATATGTGTTTATGTGTATACATGCACACATGCTCACAGATTACCACTCTCATCCACTAACCACTAACAACAACTGCTGACCAGCAGCAACCAATGACCACAGGTCAGCTGAAACTCAGATGAACAAAACCTTGGGGCTGATTAAAGTACATTGTCCTGAAATTACTTACTTCTTATGCCTGGATGTCAGTGCAAGACACAAAAACAGCTGGCATTTCTTTATTATTTGTTAGCAAGATTTATATACAAAGGACACTAAGTGACTGAGAATAAAACACAATCCCTAAAATACCTAGTAAAAAAATCAAAATACAAATAAATTTCCATGTGATTAAACCTTTACCAAGTGCCTTTCAAAATGGAAGACATTGCCTTCACCAATTTCCTAAAAGTGACAGAGTGGACCTTGGCTTGATTTATGGCAGGGCTATCAAGCTTGCGGCCCACGTGCTGGCCACACCCATGCCTGGTTTAGCGAAGGGGGAAAAAGTCATGATACGTTGTGTGATGCTGCCATGATGACACAGATTTGATACCCCTGACTGAAGGGGTCATGGTGATCCAAAGACAAAGGGCAGCTTCAGACAACATTATTTCCTAGGTCCCATCTCTACAGAGTGGCCATCTGGAATCATAGGGTTGGGAGGAACCTGAAGCATCTGTAGGATGCAGGGTGGAGAACTCTATGGTTCAAGCTTTCTATTATATAAATTATCAGAATTATCAAAAGTTAAAGATAAAAGTGTTTTGTAAGTCAAGCTTGATGACAGGTATTTTCATGGATAGGTCTATGTAGCATTTTGGAAACAGGATGGAAATGTTTTATAACTATCTTTTCTGGGATTTTTTAAAAAAACTTCATAATCTAATGTGTATTCCTGGGATCACCTGGAATTTTCCCATCCAAGAACTACACAGGTAGCTTTTTTTGCTCAGATGCCAGGAATGATTGTGTATAAAATGTAAATACATGCATATGTATATGGAAGAGCTACTTTTATTTTCAGCACACATATATGCATAGCCTTAAATCTAAATATATGAATCTGTCCTTGGAAACACATTTGAAATGGCAGCATAATCAGAAATGTAATTATTTAAACTTCAAAAATAACCCCTTCTAACTCTATGCATCTGGGCCCTATGTGTTTTTTGAATCAAATTTGCTTATGTTTTGAGCAAAAAAAATATCATTTAATCATCATTAAATCCGTTCAGGGAAGCTGCAGCAAGGTAGGGGAAGCTAGAGCCTGAGCTTCACAAATGATTGACTTGATAGCTGCAGGTTGTTTAAGGAAAGTGGGAGAAGCATTAAAAATGTAGCTCACTCTTTTCATAAGCCTCATTACATCTGCTCTAGAAATAACTAAGCAGGAATGGAGTTAAGGGCTGCATTCCTATAAATAATACTTAGACTTTGAAAAAAGGTCTTATTGACATAAGTGAGATAGCATTCCAAATGAAACAAACACAGAGATCAGATCCATAATCTCAGGAAGACACCATCATTTAATATACAGTATTACAAACACTGCAAATAGATCACAAGGCTATTTCAGGTGATCCCCATTACTCTGTTTGAGTATGAGTCTTCCATAAGTATGTCCCTAGTTTCTGCTTCCTTTGAACTGCAAGGCAATTGTATCTTCTTTTCCTGAGGGAGATGAGGGACTCGAGGAGTTTTACTATGATCCTCTCAACAAGCAGAAAAGCACTTCTAGGGACGATAGGTAAAGGTAAGGGTTCCCCTCACACATGTGTTAGTCCAGGGGCCGGCAAACTTTTTCACTCAAAGAGCCACTTGGGCCCATTTTCCACAGAAAAGGAAACTCTGGGGGCCACAAAACCTGGGTGGGTATGGCCAACTCGATGACACTCCCACCCAGTCACCCCTAAGTGGGCCTGGCCAGTTCAATCCTCTCTGTATCTCCCTTTCTCCTCTCCATCTCTGTATCTGTCTCTATCCCATTTTCCCTGCTCTCTGCATCTCTCCCCTTCTCCCTATCTTCCCTTTTCTCTTCCCGTGTGTATGTGTGTGTCTCTCTCTCTCTCTGTCTGTGTGTGTTTCTCTCTCGTGCTTGCGCTCTGTCGCTCTGTCTCTTCTCTCTTTCTCGGAAAGGGCCAAGAGCTGGTAAGCTCTACTCGTGGCTCTTTGCTACTCCTTTTCCTTTCATTTTGGAACTCTGGAATGGCTGAGGAATGAGCAGGAGCTACCACGGAGGCCTCCCTCCTCTTCCCCCGCTCATGACCCCCTGGCCAGCTGTGGTGGGGCTTGGAGGGTGTGCACATGCAGGGAGAACTTCCTCAAAAGCAAGCGGCTGGGCTTGGCCAAAGCACAGCAAAGGCGTGTGCATGGTGGCTCACTTGAGGAAGGTCTCCCCATGCATGTGCACCCTCCCGGCCTTCCCTTGTTTTCAGCTCTGCTGATTCGCACGGCAGAACAAGCAGCCGCACAAATCAGCAGGGCTCCACCTTTGAAGCCGAGGGAACACATTTCAGAAATAGATGGGAATAGCGTGTTCCCTTGGCTTCAGAAGCTGCATGCGCGCAAAGCCAGGCAAGCCAAGTCGGCTTTCTCATTGCTCCGTCATTTGGTGTGGGCTTCGGGTCGAGAAGGAGGCACTCCGGTAAGCACCTCCTTCTCCACACTGAACGACAGAGCAATGAGAAAGCCAGCTTGGCTTGCCCAGCTTGTGTGCATGCAGGCGCATGGCTTTTGGAGCCCAGGGAACTTCTTTGTGCTCCAAAAGCCATGTGCACAAGCCGGGTAAGCCAAGCTGGCTTTCTCATTGCCAGTGATGGGTCTGGGAGCCACAGGTGAGGCTCCAAAGAGCCGCATGCGGCTCACGAGCCACAGTTTGCCAACCACTGTGCTAGTCATTCCTGACTCTAGAGGGCGGTGCTCATCCCCATTCCAAAGCTGAAGAGCCAGCACTGTCCAAAGACATCCCCATGGTCATGTGGCTGGCATGACTAAATGCCAAAGGTGCATGGAATGTTCTTACCTTCCCACCAAAGGTGGTCCCTATTTTTCTACTGGCATTTTTACATGCTTTCAAACTGCTAGGTTGGCAGAAGCTGGGACAAGTGCCATGGCTTATCTCAGGGCTCTTACACCCAGGTCATCCATGCCCCAACACCTGCTGTATGGTGGCAGTATTGATAGCCATATGCAGCAGGAGTCCGCGTGGGTGAAGGCCCATTTCTTCTGCTTGATCGCAGCCACAATGGAGGAGGAAGCAGAGTGGTGTGTTGATGCCATGGCCACAAGGCGAGGCATGTGTCAGGGTGTGGATGGCCTGGCTGCGGGGGCCCTAAGGTAAGCCAGTGTGGGGTACATGGAGCAGCTCCACCCGTTGCCTCACCCCCTGCCTTGCACTAGTGCATTGCTTGGCCTCCTGCTCCATTGTGGCCATAAGCAAGCAGGAGTGAGTCACCCCACGCAGGCTCCTTCTGGATGAGGGTGCTGGAACTACCGCCATGAGGTAAGGCAGTGTTGGGGCATGGGTGGCCTGATGTCAGGGCCCTGAGGTAACCCCTCTTCCTTGCAGCAGTGGCAGTAGCACGCCATGCCGCCTCCTGCCCTGCTGTGAGCAAGCAAAAGTAAACCTCCCATACACGGAAAAAAAAAAAATAAGACATCCCATTTTGGGTCTTGAAAGAAAAAAAGACCCAGTCTTATTTACGGGGAAACACAAGTCCTTTAGATCAGAGTTTAACCGCTGCATGAAACAATTACTTTCTTTAGTTCCAAATTACAATTTTTAATTGGATGTCCCTGGATCCCCTCTCTTCTATTTCATCCCAAATTATTTCATCAACTCTATTTTTAATTCTATTTGTGCTACTGCAGATTCCTTGTAAAGACCCTTTCACCCATTTCCACAACAATGTTTAGAATATAACACGATTTGGAATAAAAATCTTGCATTCTGTTTTTTATATTTTTACAGTGAAATCTTCATTCTTTTATATACTTTTTTCTTAACCCACAGCCTCTTTCATTTCATCATCATTCTAATTCTTTTTCATATTCCTTACCAGCACATCTCCATTCATTCTTTTTTTTTTTCCTGAATGTCCCCACCATTCATGTTTCTCCATTTGGTTTTCTAATGGAATGTGATTTTCCACAGAAAAAATTACAATTTTGCACAATTGGTTTGTTCACTGCCACTCTTAATTGGAGCATCATATGCAACTATTCCTAACTTATTAATTTTTATTTAATTCACACTCACAACATTTATCTTTTCAGCCTTTTAATTTATAATTAGATCTATACATTGCTATTCTATGCAAATTAGGATATCTAATCTTAAATATAATCTAAAAGCTAATAAAAGTTTTGCAAGCCAACGTACTGTTATCCATATAAAGAAGGTATTTCTGTATCTTGAAATATCTAGGATACAATAACACCCAAATATTCAACTGAGACTAACTCCTTGTCACTATTTTATATTTATATAATTATATATATTCCTACTGTTGATTCATCTAATAATATCCCTAAGAGTCTGTATCATCACATATTCAAATTTCAGCCTCACCAGTCCTATTTGAAATTAGGATTCTTGGTCCAATGTACATCTCCTTACGCTTACATTCGGTGGCACCTTATCTAAGAACATATATATTAGCAATTGCATTAACTTCTGCATGGATTTTAAGAATTCTGCACCAGATACCTTGTTATGTAGAAAGCTTTTAATAAATTGGGTGTTCAAACAGAAAGTGGGGCATATTTAGCTTTTGTCTGTGGCAGGAAGAAAATTATTAATGTTTATTTGGTGTGATGACAAAGAATTGCTATAGCCTTTGTAAATTAAATATCATTTTTAAAGAATTAAACAGGAACCAATGTTTTTACATACTACATGTGTTAACCAGCTTATCAGCATTATACTGTCTGTATCATACCTAATTACTGCCTTATTAAAGGTCACTTTAGGAAATTCTTTCTGTCTTTTGCTTTTCCTTTGGCATTTTCTCCTTCACTTGATTCTCCCACTAATGTCACTTTTATATATAATATTCCTTTCTAAGGGCTCCGTGCATTGGAGTGGATAGTAGTGTGCAGAAGCTTGTATGGTTACAAATTAGTTAGCTTTTCTTTTGGTTGAAGAAGTCCAATATGGCTACTCCATCAGGCACCATTTTAGACAAGAAAATGTAGATGGTGACAAGCTGGTTCCTATCTTTCCCACATAGGAGATTTATAATGAAGGTATAAAGAATGTTGATGAAGAATGATAAAAGAAGAATTTGCTTTCTGTTTAATTCTTTCCCAATAACCATTTTTCTGCTCAAAATTATAGGCCATGAGTCCTCATGATGCTATGTCAACAATTCCCCAGGGAAGGGAAAGGAAGGGGAGGGGAGGGGAGGGGAGGGGAGAGGAGAGGAGAGGAGAGGAGAGGAGAGGAGAGGAGAGGAGAGGAGAG
>JANHFR010005034.1:13526-23872 GCA_032468015.1 Mimophis mahfalensis | reverse complement strand
CTCAGGCCAGGCGAGGAGTGATGGGGAGGGGAGGGCAGGGGAGGGCAGGGGCCAGTCAATGTTGGGATCAGCAGACAGGGAGCTGCAGCAGAGGGCCAAAAGAGCCACATGTGGCTCCAGAGCCACAGTTTGCAGACCCCTGACCTAAACACACACACACACACAGAGTGAATTACTTGTTTCTCTTGTTGTATGAGTTATCAACCATTTATCCAGCATCACAGTTTAAAGGCATTTGTTTTTCATTGAGTCTTTCTGAAACTACAATTTTCATAGTCACATATTCGAACTTACAAAACATTACATTATAGTTCGGTGTCAGTATAATGTCTCCACACTTAGAATACTTTCTATACATTTCTTATTGTCTCTCAAGAAGCAGATAGTTTCTTTATGTCCTGATTCACCATGTCTACAGGCTTTAAAATCTCAGAAAGGCAAAGCTTTTCACTGGGCATTTGAAATTGTCATAAACTCAGTTTTATCTTGGGGAGCAGTGGGGCAGCAAGCATCAGACTGGCTTTTTACTTTTATAGTCCATCTTCAATGAAAGATTCCTAACATAAATTTCTGAAGATCAGCTGGACTTAACTAGGAATAAACAACTGCAACAACAAACTGCTGGTAAAATAAAAATCCTATTTGATTGATTTCCCAAATGAATTTTACTCAATAGCTTCTATTTTTGAAACATGTAAACAGTGTGTGTTTGTTTTCCATTCAGTGGTTGCCATATGCCATGAACTATGGAGAATATGGTAAAGTTGTAGATGTCAGGAATCTAAGAACAAGATTAGGCTTTTGAGCTGAATGGAAATGGAAACATAGAAGATAAGCAATTTAAGTTTCAACTCAAGGATAAAATCTCATATAAGAATGTGTCCATGAAAACTGCTAAACATTGATCTTTATCTATATTATATACCCGTGGTGATGAACTTATGGCACATGTGCCCAAAGTGGGACACAGAACCATGTCAGCTGGCACAGGAACTGTGGCCCAGCTCAGCTCCACTGTCCATGTGCGTGTGACCCTCTGTGCTCCCCTGCCCCTGAGCATTTGTGCATGACCCCGCACATGCCTATACTATTCCCCTCTTCCCCCTAGCATGTGCGTGAAATCCCCAGAGCAAAAAAACAGCTGTTTTTGGCTCTGGGGATTGCACACGCATGCAAGCACTATCCCCCTCTCCTCAACACATGCGCACACGATCGCCAGAGTTGAAAAACAGCTGATTGGCACTTTTGTGCCAATCAACTGTTTTTCAGCTCTGGGGATACCGTGCGCATGCATGGAGGGTTGTGCACACATGCGTGGCAATGGGTGAGCACAGGGGTCGCATGCACAGGGGCAGGATACACATTGCATTATGGGTACAGGCACATAAGAGCACACACAAGAATGTGTGCATGCACTTTCAGCATGGGACCAGAAAAAGGTTCGCTATCACTGTTATAGACAATGATTACAAAACACATTATTTCTGTAAAGAGTTTATACCTGGACTACTTTGTCCAAAATATTTTTGGATGAAAACTCTATAACCACCACCTGCCACACCTGTTGCCTGTTGTTTACCAAAATAATTCTTGTTTCACCAGATTTTTCAGCTCCGCTATTTTTAAAATCTGATTTAGATTCTCAACTAAATTCCATTAACATTAATGAAGTCATTTTTGAGTTTTGGAGATGATGTAAGTTTTTAATGTGATAAGCTGCTTTGTGTTGTTTTGTTTTGTTTTATGGAATCTGGACTACATTCAAGTGAAGCTGGTTGTTGGTACTCTGCCAACTCAGTAAGCTGTTGTCTGTTAAAATGGGGGTGAAACTTTTGTTTTTGGTCTTCTTCATTGTGTACCCATAATAAATCAAGTGGGAGACACCACTGGCCATAATTTTAGACAGGGAAAAAATCTGTTTACCAATTAAGCAATAAAGCAATTAAAAGTTTAAAGTTTTAATTCTGCATGGCAGCATGATAAATAGTGTTGCCATAGTGTTGCAATTTAGGATAATGAACAAAAATTATCATTTGTTGGAACATTGTTGGACTTTGATATTGTATGTTTCTTATACAATTTTTGTGACTTGCTTTCCTACTTTTACTATGTCAGGGAAGGAAGAGATCTTTGGAAAGAGAAATTAGAGAATGAGATGGGTTGTGCTTGAAATTGATAAATAAAACACAATATATTTACTTCTGAACAAAATATGTGTTTTGCCTTTTATGCACTGGGTCAGTGAACAGTATTAATATTTAGCCCAGTGGTTCTCAACCTTCCTAATGCTGCGACCCTTTAATAGAGTTCCTCATGTTGTGGTGACCCCCAACCATAAAATTATTTTCACACACACCTTTATTTGTACTGAAATATGTGTTTTCCGATGGTCTTAGGCGACCCCCGTGAAAGGGTTGTTCAACCTCCAAAGGGGTCCCGACCCACAGGTTGAGAACCACTGATTTAGCCCATGCATCTTTTTCACTGCTATTCTGATGTGATCCTGAATGGATAGTGGCTATTCCCAAATGCTATAACTTGCTGTTCTCAATGGACTCAGTTTTAATTTGTTCCTTTTGGATTTCAAAGAAAATAATAAAAAAACAGATTTTATCTCAGGTATATTAATATGTAATACTGCATCATGCTATATTTTGTGTTTTACAAATGAAGCAGGTGGAAATTACTAAGCATGGGCAAGGGAAACTGAAAATGACAAATACAATGCTTCTAGCATGAATATTGAAGCTAAATTTCTGATTTGCAACAGGTCAGAAGACCACTAAAAGAAATGAATGTGTCAACATTTTGGGGTTTTATAAAGTACCCTTGTAAGAAAAAGCCCAAAATTTCTCAAAATGATTGTCCATAAACCATTATATTACAATATATATGTACATACAGATTTAAATTTAGAGTGACCCCAACTCCATTTTGAGTCTAAATTTGTATGTCTGACTTAGTGTTCACTGACAGATTATTTCTTACATTCTGGAGAAATTTACAGACAATCAACTATAACAGAATGCATGTTTTGTCAATCTATTTAACAAGCCCCTGTGAACCTGATTAGAAATTATTAACAAAAAAGAAACAAGAATGTGATTTATGGGGGAAAGAAGAGCTGTGAAAGTGAAATCTGATGATTATTTCCCTTCTCTTCTCTAAGAACAGATGGACAATCTAAAGCTCCAGAGTTGTGTGTGGCAATGAAATCTTTTTCACAGCTCCTGAAGACACTTTCAATACAAGTGATTGGAAAAAAAAAATGAAAGCATATGAAAACTATGGTCTAAAGCAAGGGTACCCAAGCTTGGCAATTTTATGTCTTGGGGATTTCAGCTCCCAGAATTCCCCAGCCAGCATGGTCTAAAAGCTAAAATAAATTTATCTCACTATTTTGGAAAAAATAAACATTCTTTCCCAAAATCCTTGTCAAAACCCAGCCAGAAAAATAGATACAGTGGTCCCTGGACTTACGAATTTAATCCATTCCGAAAGCATTTTTGGAAGCTGAAAAATTCAGAAGTCGAAAAAGCGGCTTCCCATTGAAATGCATTGGGAACGGATTAATTCATTCCGGAGACTGGGAAAAAGACCCAGGCTCCCAGTGTTTTGTGGAAACCTCTTTATGAGGTGCACTTTAAAGGCATGCAAAGTGCACCTCAAAATTAGGTTTCCACAAAATTTTTTTTAAAAAGATCTTTTTTAGCCATTCTGGACTGGGTCATAAGTGGAGGAAATAGCAGCTCATTCGGAAGTTAGGGAAGCCGCGGCTAAAAGCACTGGTGGTTTCCCTGTTCGTATGTTGAAATCTTTGTGTGTCAGGGTGTTCGTACGTCGAGGGACCACTGTAGAAAGAACTACTCTATACTCTACCTCTATTGCATCCTTTCTTTTCAGAGTAAGCAAGAGATGTAAGATCTCCTGCTTAAAACATGGGACCAAAGTCTCTTCCAACTCTGTTATTATACATTCTATATTATTTAAAACGAGGAAAGTAAGAAATAATAAGCTAAGACACAAAAGCATGTAGTAAGAAAGGGAAATATAGATAATTCTTTTATTGTAACTCTCCATACTTGGTATTAGTACCAACTGCTGCTAGAAATAATTTCCATAGCCATTAGAATTAATGATGATATTGTGGGGGCAATAAGCTGACTGTGGGGGCAATAAGCTGACTGTGTGAACTGCCGCTTGTGGGGGGCGAGAGCCCTAATGAGCAGGCATATGCATGGAATGAGGGCTGTTGCTAAAAGACACTGTAAGCCGCCCTGAGTCTTTGGAGAAGGGCGGGATATAAATGGGATTAAAATAAAAATAAAATAAATAAATAAATACTTGTTTTCTTTTCTGGAGGAGAATATTTGTTTCCTGTTTATTTCTTGGTCAATCTTGTTTGGATACTCAACTGATAAGTTTTCCCAAAACGACTGGCATAAACAAATTTCAAGGAATGCCAGCGCTAAAGTTAGAAGGCAATCAATTATATCTCTATGTTAGATACAGTAACCTAGTTGTACTCCAAAATTGAGTGTTGCAGTTTTGTTCTTTCTCCCCCTTACCTTCGACATCCAATTAATTTGATCCTGCTATATTCTTGTGATGTACAACTCTGGCTTCTCACTCCCCTGCCCCCCACCTTTTTGTAACTTTATTGGTTTTCAAAAACAGGTACAAAGTTACTGTTTTCCTTCAGTAACTTTTAAATTGAAAGAAGCCATCAGCTTGTGCAACTGATATATGATATTCTCCAATGTTAAACTATATTTTTTTATACATCATTTTTTAAAAAATCTGTACACAAACAATAAAACCCAGGAATACTTCTAAGTTCTAAAAGCTACCTTTTTTTTTTCTATATTCCATCTGCTTTCCAAACTCTTTTTTTTTTCCCAAATGAAGAAAAATCAGGCCATCAAAATATAGCCATATCAGTCTTATTGGGAAACTGCAATGTCTAAGCATTGCCTGAAGCCAAAGAAACTAAGAACTTATTCATCTTTTCATTTATAATTTATAAAATGATAGAACAAAATAAAACAGCAACATCAAGGTAATAACAAATAGATGATTAGACAGCTAAGATACAAAGTCTTTTTTCCATCAACTGTTGAAAATGAAGCATCCTCATTCTTGCCTTTTGCCAGAATCTTTTTTGACAATGTACCTCAAACCTGAACAGAATTTTTAATTTATTTTAATTAATTTCTTGCCTAATGCTATTTATTATGCTATGCAAATATTTATATATTTTTTTTCAGAGAGTTAGAAAAAAGACACGTGATTAAATGTCCACTTCACCACATTGATGTTGATGGGTTTAGCCACACTTACTGCTATGTTACAGAACACTTTATTCTGTTGAATCAATTCAAACTAAAAGCACTTTTATATCTATGAAGTGGCACTCAATTCTACTAATATTTTATTGAATAGCCACAGAAAGTTTTGAGAAGTTCCTTTAGTTCATCTTGACTAGAAGGCACTTCAAGGATCCCTTTAAACCCACTTTAAAGCTACTCAACATGGTATTAACCTTTATAGCCACAAATCCTACAATATATCATTTCAACCCTCAACTCAAGATCAAGGACAATATTTTTGGCTAATAGATTGATAGCAGTCACCACAGATAAATGATTTTCGATTTATCAGCTTGTTGCATGCAATGGTTTGATTGAAACCCAGTTTTATATGTATAATAAATGAGTTGAAAATTTAATGCAATGTTTCAGCAAGCCATACTGTAAATTCAATAAAAAGAAATCAGGCACACATCATCCACCAGCATGCCTAAAGTAAATAGGTGCTAAAAAGATAAGAATGCAAACTAGCTTCAGGGAATGGATTATATGGTTGAGAATTACTAGCAGTTAGTCTGAGAATGATTTCTTTCAACAGCAATTAGGGAAAACAATGAATTTTGGATATGTTGAAAGATCTATTGTTTAAGTAAGGTTCCCCTCGCACATATGTGCTAGTTGTTGCCGACTCTAGGGGGCTGTGCTCATCTCCGTTTCAAAGCCAAAGAGCCAGTGCGGTCTGAAGACATCTCCAAGACATCTCATGTGGCTGGCATGACTAAAGGCCAAAGGCGCACGGTCCCTATTTTTCTACTTGCATTTTTACATGCTTTTGAACTGCTAGGTTGGCAGAAGCTGGGACAAGGAACGGGAGCTCACTCCATTACATAGCGCTCGGGATTTGAACTGCTGAACTGCCACTGAGACACCACATCCCATCTCTATTATTTACCATTGCCCTAAACATATTGGCAGAAAAAATTCAAACACCCAGCCTCAAAATTCACAGAAAGGTTTATAGGCTTAAAGGTGACTTTACAGTGAAATATTAGCCATTATTCAAATACAACATTTAATATGATTGTTCATAAAAATGAGCTAAGCCTTTGGGGAATCATCTTGGTATAAATACAGTATTCAAAAAAAATTTGAGAATAACTACAAAATAATTAATCAAGGAGAAGATTTCCTGCTGACAGACTCTCTCTGCCACATAATATTGGTAGATTTAATGAAATAAATGGGTTGTGTGTGGTAGGCAACAAGTAAGAAATATATCTAAACAATTATGTTTTCAATTATGGAGAGAAATAAAGAGATCTTGTAAGGTGAAAAATGTAAAAGTTTCTTTGTTAAGATAAGATGAATGTATTACTCAAAATAAACTTGTTTCAAGAGGCACTAATTCCAACCGCAGAAAAAAAAAATCTTTACAAGAATGGCAAAAATAGTATTTAAAAATTATGTGGAATAGGAAAAAAAACCCCACATTTTCAAGACCCAAAAAACTAAACTGATCTTGTTTTTCTGTATATTATATTATAGAACAACCAGTGGTGGGATTCAGTTTTTTTTACTACCAGTTCTGTGGGATGGCTTAGTAGGCATAGCTATGCTGTCAGCCAATCAGAGGTGGTATTTGCTGGTGTCAGCCAATCAGAGGTAGTATTTGTCAGTTTTCTGAACCAGTCAAAATTATCACTATTGTTTCTCGGGAACCTGTCAGAACTGGCTGAATGCCACTGCTGAGAACAACCTATCTGTCATGGCAAACAGTGTAAATAAAATTTCCAAATTGCTGAAGGTCAATAATGTAAGGTACTGGCTTAGTTATTGGGTTCATTGATATTTATGATAAGAGACATGAAAGAGGGCAGAAAAATAAAATGACTTATTAAAAGGCAAAGTTCAATGAAAGTATGAAGCTTTTATCAAGTCCAGCAGTTTCAGTATTAATTTTTCCCTTAAATGTTTTTCTGCTGAAGATAATTGTATATA
This sequence comes from Mimophis mahfalensis, assembly GCA_032468015.1. NCBI lineage: Eukaryota > Metazoa > Chordata > Lepidosauria > Squamata > Mimophis > Mimophis mahfalensis. Next base: position 16,565 of record JANHFR010005034.1, on the reverse strand, counting down.
AAAGTGTAATTTTTAAAACTCTTTAATTTTATCTGCTAGAGATAACAGTATATAACTGCAATTCCCATTGCATCTCTAGTCCAGTCACATTAAGTTATATTATAGGTATAGCAAAAATTACTCAGAGAAGGGTTGAATATACCAAAGTTGAAATACCTACAAATTGTTGGAAGAATAAATACTGACCACTAAAACAACCCTTCTTGTGAGGGTCAAGGCAAGAAAGTGGTTTGGTCATAAAGTAGAAATGTTCAGAGTAGAATATATTACTCTTAAAACCAGATTTTCCATCATTTGATTTGCCTCCCATCTAACCCCTTCCACTATATCTACTTTCATGCATATTTAACATCATTAATATAATTATACTCCAGTGCAAAGTGGAGATTGCTAAATTGCCACCTAGGGATTACCTGAGGTCCTTGGTTAACTATCCCAGTGATTTAGAAAGCCAAGAGGTGACTTTGGCTACCCTTTTCAGACTATTTTGGTTCTGGTCCCTATGGAAACAGTAAAGAAGAGGCCATCTTCCAAATAAAGAGTAGGAGATAAAAGAGACCATTAAAAAAAATGTATTCAGCAGATCTCTGAAGTTGAACTCTTTTCTCCATTCCCAAGACATAAATGGCTTTTGCTGGGTTTGCCCACAAATCTGTTTCAAGATTAGAGTTTGCAGTGTAATTACTGGAAATAAATGCAACAAGCTACACCTTTAGGGAAATATTTCTTATCTTCAGAACAGCAGCCGATACTACCACAACAGTTGCTTTCTTTCCACATGTTGTCCTATAGAGATGTATCTCTAAAGCAATTGGGCATTTTGGCTGGATACAAAAAAATAAAAGGAATAAAATATAGGGAAAAAAACTCCTGAGATGGTAATTCTTCTCTTTAACTTTAAAGAGTTTAATATAGAATCAAATTATATTGCTTGACATAATGCTAGTAAGATCTACAGGAATGAATCTATGGAAAATATGTTCCTTTGGTAAATATGAAATGTACTGTTAACATTTACACCCAAAACTATGCTTTATCTTGCATATTAATATGGAACCGTCATTCTCTCATTTATGAATCTCATCCTTTCACATCAAGTAACAGTTATGGCATCTGAGCAGATTACTTGCTTAAGCATTTTCAATATGAGTAATAAAACACTTGTACTCTTCTTCTCCCTCTTCACTGTAATATAAAAGAACTAGTAATAGCACAGAATTGTATTAACATTGAACATTTTATGAGTAACTTATCAGCACCAGGGGAAACAGGAAACAGTATGTTTATTTTCCCATTCATCTCTCTAAATGTGCAATGTTTCATCCAATACATCACGGTGTGAAAGTTGCTTTGATTTTATGAATTAATCCTGTAATCATATTGTTTTCTCAGTGAAGGAAAGCATTATTTATTTATTTATTTATTTATTATTTGTTCGTTGATCAAATTTATATGCTGCCCATCTCACTATGTAAACAATTCTGCACAGTTTACAAGTAACATCCATAACATCCTATAGAAAAAAAAAAAATAAAGTTGAAGAATGGTGGTTGAGTGGCCTCAAACCACCAGCCACCACCATTATTGACTCTTCAGGCTGGTTGACAGAGCTCAGTCTTTCATAAGCCCAGAAGAGGGGGACCCAGTCTCACTACAGAGAAAAAGATGTTCCATTGGGTGGGGGCAATGGAAGAGCAGGCTTTCCTTCTGGAACCCACCAGCCAAAATTCTTTAGCCAGTGGGGTCCATAATACACTGATCAAATAGGTCCAAAGTGGACAAGGTAGGAGAATGTCAAAGTCACCAAGGCATGAACTATGACAGAGGGACAAAGAATAATCTGCCATCAGATCATACTGCCGGTGTGGCTGTACTATTTATTTGTGTGTGTGTGTGTGTGTGTGTATTTATTTATTTATTTATTTATTTATTTATTTATTTAATTGGATTTTTATGCCGCCCTTCTCCCTGAGGACTCAGGGCGGCACACAACAATAAAAATAAGCAAATACAAAAGTTAAGAGAATATTAAATCAGAAAATCCAATTCCAAATCCAACAATCAACCAAACTGGATTAAAATGAGTTAAGATTAATATTGAATTAAAATTTACTAATCCAGACTGGTATGTTGGAACAGCCATGTCTTCAGGGTGTGGTGGAAGGAACGAAGGTCAGGGAGTATCCAGAGCTCAGGGGAAGGTCATTCCAAAGAGTCGGCGCTCCCACAGAGAAGACTCTCCCCCTGGGGGTCACCAGCCGACACTGTCTGGCCGATGGCACCCTGAGGAGGCCAACTCTGTGGGACCGTACTGGATGCTGAAAGGCTGTCGGTAGCAGTAGGTGGTCTACTATGGCTTTGGAAAACAGTACTAATACTTCAGGTGATCGTGCTTCTGTCCCTCTGATAATACAACCTAGGATTGCATTGGCTTTTTTGATTGCTGCCACAAACCCCTGGTTCATATTTAAGTGATTGTCCACTTGGATTCCAAGATCCCTCTCACAGTTACTGGCATTGAGCCAGGTTTGACCTAGTCTGTACCTTGTACAGTCGTTTTTCTTGCCAAAGTGTAAAACCTTACTCTTCTCTACACTGAATTTCGTTTTGTTAGATAGGACCCAGTGTTCAAGTCTGTCGAGATCCATCTGGATCTTGAGCCTATCTTCCAGAGAATTGGGTATTCTTGCCAGCTGAGTTCCCCTTCTATTCCCTGAAGAATATAAGAAGATGATAGATAGATAGATAGATAGATAGATAGATAGATAGATAGATAGATAGATAGATAGGTTATAAATATAGATGTAAGAAGAATGTAAGAAGAATAAGAAAGGATGTTAATAAATCTTTTGCCTTTGAACCTTTGATTTGATAAGAAAGTGTTATTACTAAAAAAAATGTGTAGGAACAGGCTTGATATTATCAAAGATATAGAAGCCAAAAAGACAGTAAAAATGTCTCACAGATGTTCTTGTGAACAAACTCAGTTTGAGTTCATAGAGGTTTCAAACAGAACAATAAAAATGTTCTGTTTGAAAC
>JANHFR010005032.1:90350-103596 GCA_032468015.1 Mimophis mahfalensis | reverse complement strand
TGTTCTTCAGGTCTGGTGAAAAGCATGATCCTAACACCACTGTTGCAGTAAGATACAACTATAATTTGGGCCAGCTTCTGTCAAATGGAGAGGTCTTGTTGATACAATAATCTTGCGTGTTGCTGGGATGCTTCCAGCAGTTTCATTCAGTCTGGCTCTCTCCTTGAGAAAAATCAGGTGAGGGAGCTTTACAGTAACCCCTGGGAAGCTGTTCGTTTTCATTATATTTCGATTCTGAGTGATTGCCTACCCCGCCCAGGATTATCTCATGGGAACCAGAAGCCTAGCTTGTCGACATGTAGCGAAACTTGTTTAGGAGCCAAATTTCACACACCCGATGCACCTCCGTCGAAGGCAAAACCACATGTGATGCTTCAGGTGCACAACGCAGTCTCAGGAGGAGGCTGAAGGGGGGGGGGGTTGTTGGTGGAAGGAAGGGAAACAGGGCCTCACAGCTGATCTTTCTCTTCCCAGACTGGCTAGACCAGTTTAGAGCCGGAGAGTCACAGCTTCCCACAAATGGAAAGGGAATGATGTCAGCCTGGGAATTGATATCACATGATGTGTTCCATGCTTCTTCTCTCAGGGCTGAGGGCTGAATTACTCCCCCCTCCCCCCCTTGCCCTCCCTTTCTTTGCCTGCTTGCACAATTGAGCTGCACAATGACAAAAGAACAATAAAGCATTTATCAGTGTTTGGGAAGCTCTGCCTAGCAAAGAAGGGACTTGCAAGTTTCATGAGTAAGCAGGTTTAATTTCAAAGGACATGGTCTTTTGAAAAGAACTTCCTTTCTCAGAACCAGAGCTGTGCTACACGCTGTATAGAACAAGCTTGCAATCCTTGACAAATTATTCTGCCCTTCCTATAGATTGTCATCTGGCTGACTGCTCAGTACCAGCTAGTGTTTCTGATCAACTAGGGCTTTGCACGGAGCCTAGTTCCTTCCTCTTCTCCCTGTCTGCCTGGTCTTTGGCTATTTTCCTCTACTCAAGTATATGCAATATTTTTGAAAGCCATGTTTTAGAAGCTGATGATTACGGGGAATATGGCAAAGGGACTCCCCACTCCCACCATCCATAGGACACTATGCTTGGGAAAGATGAGCTAGAAGAAAATCAATAAATTAGAAGTTTTTAATTCTGTTAAAAGCTTTCAAGATGAAAATTAAGCAAACCAGAAACAAAAAGGAGGAAAAAAAATGGAAATCAGGAATGAAAACATATGATTAGCTAAGGTAAAAAAAAAATTCTAGTGATTTTGACACAAACACTCTAGTATGCTGACTAGATTAATAGTAATATTGCTAATACCTCATAGCAATGCTGTCTTTTCTTTGAATGGTCTATTTATAAGAGAATAATAATGTCCTTCACTGTTAATCAGTGAAGGAAATGAACCATTGTTGTTAAAAATCAGTTACATTTTATCCCAAAGCCACCGTAATTTGCGCAGTTTGTGTGAATTTTCTTGTGGTCTCATCAGCATTACTGGGTGAAGTATTTCAGCTGAAGGACATCATCATTTACAATTTTTCATGCATTGTAAATCAGACTTGAACAAAGACAGTAGGGAGTGAGATTATCTTTGGAAAGTCGGGCAAGAATTTTCAAAGTTTTTTCTACCTTGGAAAGAAGAATCCCACTGAAATGGATCGTTGTTAACATTCCACCTTGAGAGGAGAAGAGGAAAAGGAAAACAAGGAGGAGAAACTAAGCCTTTAGGCATCTTTCCAGTTTGGCATCTTTACCTTGATGGTTGGAGAATTCTGGGACTTGAAGTCTGCATATCTTTAAATTGCCAAGTTGGAACAATACTACCTTAAAGCAATGTGCTGAGAAAGAGAGGAACCCTTGTGTCTGGTGGGCGGCAGAGATTGTGGGTGCTTTTCCATCATCAGTGCAGGTATGGTTTAAATGATCATCTCAGAGAAAAGAAAGCAGACAAGGGACATTCCTGAAAGAAGTTCTACCTGCCCATCTTTATCAAGTCTCAAACTGAATGTGTGAGGGCAGAGAATATCATGGCAAAGTTCACAGCCTACAAGGCTGTTGGTAGGATGATTCAGTGTACAGCTATTATTGTAGCAACCTAAAACTTGTCTTCTGTACGAAGTTAGCACCCACCCCTCTCCTAGAAGAATGAAATATTCTAGGAAATATTAAAAAGGCAGAATATTTTATTTCCCTGGATGAGAAAAGGAGAAATATGTTTTTAAAGACAAAGCAGCTCCCTGGAGCTCCCTGCCCCCGCTTCAGCTCCAGGGTGATGGGATTAAGACATGGCCCTCAGGACATGGTAGGATTAGCCCTCTACCCTTCTCACCACTTGGCACCTGGGAAGATTGCATCACCCACCAAGCTACACCTTCATGGCCCCATGGGAGTCTGACAACCAATCAGGATACATTTCTTGCCACAGGAACAGGAAGCAAATTCAAAGCCCAACAGACATTATAAATCTCTCTTCCCCTCTCACCCGTGTGCTTTTTTTTTTGCCTAGGACCTCAAAACCATGTGGTCCTGTCTATCATTAAACCATCTTTTCAAACAGTTACCATGTTTTCAGTATCTTTCTTCACACTTGGAACTGAACCCAGATGGACATTTCTTCCAACACTGTTAATGTGACCACAGCAATCTCTGGTTAATTATAAATCTCTGGAATGGATAGAGGGCAACCTAGAAATATGTAACCTTATTTCTCATTGTATGACATTTGTTCCATGGTTCAAATATATTTGAATGTTTGGCTTAAGGTGATATGAGAAATAAGTGAAATGTGAGATGCATGCAAAAAATGTTGAAAGAGAAAAAGAGAATTGTAAGTTAACCTCTCTGGGGCATAAAGTTATCAAAAAAAGTATTAGTCGAACTCAGAAATTTTTCCAGGATGTAGTAAAGAAGTCTGAAATGATCCCTTATGTTAGATCCGGAGATCCAAGGGTGTAATGAGGACTCAGTAGCCAAGAGTGATTTCAAATGAAAGCTCTTTTACTAACAGTGAAAACCCAGCAACTGGCCGGGGACAACTCACCCCTTTATATACAGTTTGGCTCAGCCCATCAGCCAATGGGCTGGCGAGGAATTCCCTCCAAAAACATTTGAATACGTAACACCTTATATAAGGCTTTTGAAACCAACCAGTAAAATTAGGCTTACACGTGTTTCACCCCTTATTTAGAGCGATGAGTACATGTCAAGGATTTGAAATGTGCTGTGTAAAATTATAAGGACTTACCATATGTCTGTAATAAAGAGATGTTGCCCTTTTGTTGGAATGAGATTTGCAGTGAAAGTAAGATAGATTTTGTGGAGTTCTTGGTGCTTTCTGATCTTGGTTGGTTGTTTACATTACCCAAGTAGGTAACATCATCAGTGCAAAAACACAGTGGAACCCTGAGCTATAGCTATTCTCTTCTATTGAAGACAGATTTTATAATGCAACAAGGAGTATAGATATAAATACTAATATAATACATGAAGATGTACCTTAATAGAATTTTTATTAAAGAGGAAGAAAAGATAGAAAAATGTTAAGATATGCTGCTACAAACATGATTAACATTATATGATCTACTACCAGAAATGAATGTTCACTAAAGGAAAAAGAAGTAGTTGTGTATAACAGCAGGCTTTTGCCCACTTTGTTACATGGAACTGTATATATGGTATATATATATGGTAAGTTGATCATAGTGGGGACAAATAAGAAAAGAATGAATTATGAATGAGTGCAAAATGAATGCAAACTGAACTCAAAAGTCCTATATACGGTAGCTTACAAAGAGAATGAAAGATCTGATTTGCAAAACAAATATATATTAAAAGAGTAAATGGGTTGAGAGAAGGAAGATGACCAGGGCAATTCTGAATGGCTGGAATTTATTTTCCAATAGGTAAGAGAATCTTAAAATCAAAAGGCAATGTGTGAATCTATATTCTGACATGGAAACAAGGATTGCTTGTGAAGATAGAAAGGCAGCCAGAGATGTAGAGAATTAGGTTAATTTAAATTGGATTTAATATCCTTTCTCTTATCTTCTGCTATTGATTTCTTCACTTTTTCTATGCTTTGCATGATATTGCTTACTCTTAAAAGAAATAGCACGATGGTCTGACAAATCTTCATCAGCTATAGGACTGTATAATTACACTTCCCAGTAAGACTGATCGTTTGTAAACGGGTGTTGTTTATAAGTACTGACTAAATGCCTCCAAATTGCTTTGGTGCAGGTCCAGGTAATATTGCTTAATCATGCTAATACTCGAAATGTTGAATATTACAATTGTTGTTGTTTGGCTCTGAATGAAACAGGTGCCCTTCACAGACTGTGTATCACTGGTGGTGCTAAGAAGAAATACCAAGCACAATATCCTCATTATGAGTATTTGCAAGGTTTAGGGCCCCTGGAACATCCTATAGAGCAGAGCTGGATAAACAGATCTAATAGTTTGGGGGGGCCAGTGGCATTAGTAGAATAAACAGAGCCAAACATATTTTTGTGGAAGTTTGGAGATTTCTCAGAAGCACCTTCCATTTTGTATGTAGCCTCCCTAGTTCATCCCTTCCCATTTTAAAAGACAAACCTGCCTTAACACAGCATTTGTCTTTTAAAAGCCCTACAATCCAAAAGAGTAAATACTTGGTTTTGCCTATTCTGTGATCTCCTGGCACACTTGGTCACTTCTTCAGTGGCAGTGATGAGAAAAACATTAAAAAGCTGCCTCCAGTTGCACAAATATGGATCCACATTCATTGTAAAGAAGCAGCATAAAAAGTGTGATCATTTGTGTGCTGCTGTACTAATATACACTATAGGCAGATAGTGGCTTCTGAGAGTTATTATTCAACAAAATCCAGAGACCCACAAATTGTCTTCTCCTCTAAAATATATATGTTGCATTTGTGCTGTTGTGCAAACACGTGGATAGAATCTATCCAAAATCAAGGTCTAGAAACAAACCTTGCATTTACTTTGACAGTAAATGTTTAAGGATACAATGCAACCAAAGGACATCAGATGAATGAAGTTCTATCATGTAGATCAGTGGTTCTCAACCTGTGGGTCGCAACCCCTTTGGGGGGTCGAATGACCCTTTCAGAGGGGTTGCTTAAGACCATCGGAAAACATATATTTCCGATGGTCTTAGGAACCGAGACACCACTCCTCAATCTGTCTCCTTCCACGCTGCTCCCGCCCTTCGTCTTTGGGCCTGCCCAGCCCATATTGTCCAGAGCTGGCGGGAGTGGTGTGGAAGGCGAGCCAGACTGGGAAATTCTGCTACCGCCACCCGGCCGCCTGCCCGTCCTCGCTGCTCTTGTGGCCCCTTGTGGCCGGCCAGCTGGCCAGCCAGCCAGCCAGCCAGCCAGCCAGCCAGCCAGCCAGCCAGCCAGCCACAAAAATAATTTTATGGTTGGGGGTCACCACAACATGAGGAACTGTATTAAAGGGTTGCGGCATTAGGAAGGTTGAGAACCACTGATATAGATTAATGTCCTATTGCTTACTTATCTGGACTGGGCTCTAAATTAGTTGGCATCTTTTAGATAAATGGCACTTTTAGATAAATTGTCAGGGTATGGCTAACTAGGATGCTCTAATGCCAATACATTTGAAAGGCACTGAGTTAAAAATAGGTCAAGATGGCACAGAGCAGCAAATAACTCAGATTTTATGTAGCACTTCCGAACATTTTAATCAGCTGTTTTGATGATCAGATATTTTCTAATTACTGTCTTTTAGGGGAACATATATAAATAGCATCTATGAGTAGCCTGATCCTTTTCAGCCCCCATAAAAGCTTGAGCTGTATTTTTTCATTCGTTTGTTGCCATATTTTTGCAACTCAAAATCATGTAATTATTCAGATACTATATTGTTACTTAAAAAAACTGCACACACTTGACTTTCACTTCATGCAATGGTGAGCTGCTTACAATATCCAGATTTCATCACACATTGGTAGACAGACGGTGTTTTTCCATGATTACTAAAGGATGCCTGGATACCAAAACATGTAGATGCTTGCCAGAAGCTAGGGACTGACCATTTGTTTTTGTTTTCAGATAGCTGCAATACTTACAAGTGATTGTAGCAATGGTTCAAGGCCAGAATCATAAAGCGTCTACATTCCAATCAGCCACCTAACTTCTATACAGAGCATCTATTGACAGTAACACATCTAATTCTGTGCTCATGTGTGATCTTATTTTTGGAGTTGCCTTTTTTCAGGTTTTGATTTTAGTTCATCACAACTAGGCAGGTGCCTATTTCATGTAGGTTTATACACTAGGAACATCATAGGTTTCAGGAAGTGCTTATCCTGAGAACTTGTCAAGTGGACAATCTGTTTTAGAGGTCCTAACTACTCTCTTTGCTGAACACACGATTTTGTGTTGGTTTTTGAGAACATACTGATTACTGAGCAAACTCTGTATACTAATACCATCAACAATTTGTGTGTATGCATAAACAGAAATGATGTAATATTTAAACTAGCTTATAATATTTAGAACTTTAATGATAATTCATGTGTCATGTTGTAATGATTTTTTTAAAAAAATATTTATGGGGATTAAAAGTGATTTTTAAATACGCAGTCTGTAACACCAGATATCTAAATGAATGGCTGAGTACAAGACTGTGACTTGAAGTTGTCTTCCTTGATTTTTTATTTATTTGCATTATATAGCACAACAGAGAAAATAATACAAGGCAAACAACAGTGAGGTTCAAATAGAATATATTTGATACAGAAAAAAGAATGATATGCAATCTCTAAGGCAATAACGGCATGGATTAAGCATTCTTTCTTTCCTGTAAAAGAACATTGTTGGGTACCATCAATATGAATGAACAACAAACATTCCTAATTAATTTTGAATAAAAGAAGGGGAAGTAAGACAGTACCTATGAATTCTTGCTAAATTGGCACTACTTTTGAGGTCTGATCCTCAGCTAAGGCTGTTCCAGGACACTCTTGTGATGCCCATTGGAAATGCATAAAGACCCACTTGTAAACATATTCTTTTTATAAAGCAGAACTGAAATATGGCACATGGACTGAGCAATGCTCAATGGCTGTTTCCGCAATGACACATTTCCAGGACATCGATACATTTCTGTGCAGACCACAAAGGTGAGTAGTCATGGCTCAGCTTCCCAGGGTACATACCTGTGGCAAAAAAAAGGATATAGAGATGATCACATTTGATCATTCGTATCTGGTTTGGATGTGATTCGCAGTGACTGATAATTTATCTTCATATCTGGATATGAAGATGATTCAACTATTTATGTGCATTTATAGAATACCTAGGAAAGGATCCAATGTGTAAACAACTTCAGATGTCATTTCAAGTTATGGAAATAATTTGTAGATCAACAAGCCTGTTTCAACTCCAATATCTATGATGTACTAATCTTGTCAGTGTTCCCTGTACAGCTTTTCTTTTCTCTCCTTGCCTGCCTTCTACCTTCTATTCCCCTCTCTCCCTCTTTCTCTGTCTCTCTCTCTATTTCTCCTTTCTCTCTATCTCTCCTTGTTATCACTTACTTCTCCCTCTTCTGTCACATGCTTCTTCCCTTTTTCATTTTCTGCTTTCCTCTCATATTTTATCTCTATTTTCCTCAGATTGCTAAATATACTGTAAGCCACCCTGAGTCTTTGGAGAAGGGTGGCATATAAATAGAAATAAAAAACAAACAAACAAACAAAACAAACCTTTCAAGCAAAATTTGGCTCGAATCATTTTAAACAGCAAACATTTCCACACCTAAATGCCATCAAAGGTGGCAATCTTTCCTTTTTGGACCATTGAAGTGGACACCCCTCTCCTCTTCAGTGATTGTGCTGCACATGTGCCAAAAATGGAACGCCAATTGGTCAACTCTCTAGCACTTTGGAGTGAACATTATCAATGTCCGGGCAACAGTTTTTCTCAATTAATGCTCTTCAAATGTGCTGGACTATTCTCCCACTATACACATTCATTATAATTGGGCTATAGATTTATGGGCATTGAATTCCAATGTACCTACAGTAGAGAACTTCAAGTTAGGGAATCTGCTTTATAATTTTGGAAAATACTGTGTCATATGTTCCCTTTGAAAGTATACTTTTAATTCAGTCTTTTTGTGTGTGGTTATCTTTCCATCTCAGATGTAAACTTCATCTAGCTGTAATAGTTACACAACATAAATATTAACTGCTAACTTGGTAAACCTGATTATTCAGCTACAGGTTTCAGGGAGGGAACATTAAGCCTTCAATATTAGCAGTGAAATACAAAGGAATATGATTTAGGGCCTAGTCCCTGATATAAGTGTATAACAAGAATTGCTAATTTCCTTCCATCTAAATAGCATTATTGGCATGGTACTGGGTGGCATCTTATTAAAATAGACAATACAGTATCAGTTTGCCTAACCTGGAAAGTCTAAGAATATGTGAACAGGGCATAATTTAGGGAGGAAAAAGAATGCATACTCAAGAGCTGCTGGATTTTTAATCTTGAATTTAGTTTGAACAGGTTAAATACTTTCCAAGGATGACTTTAAAAATGAATCAGAAAATTTGTTCACACAGAAAGTTTACATCAAAGCAAATCATACATCAATCTTTTCAGTGGATGCCCAGACTACATTCTTGTTGAAAATGTTCAGAAATTATTTCACACTCAAACATACACACATATATAACCACATATTTTCTGCAATATTTCAGTTTGTGGTTTTCTTTTCACATATTCTTAGAATAGCACTATATCACACTTTTTTGGGGGGGAGCCATAGGCATTTTCCCACATAATTTCATTGGGAAATATTGTGTTGTTTTAAGGATGTGACGTAGCCACTCTTCACCCAAATGTGGATTAATTCTCAGTTATATCTTGAGAGCTTATTTTACTTTCTGTTACTTTTAAGAGGGTTGAAGTGGAAATTTTGGTTCTACATTAATTCTCCACATCAATCCTCCATTATTATGACTTGAAAATGAGATATACCGGTAACTCTCAAATTTGTAACTGAAGCGTTAAATCAAGTTTCATTCAACCTTCTCTGCTCTCGTGCCCTGTAGGCAGTTTGGGATTGCTACTCCCAGATTTAATTAATTTGTTCAATTAATATGCTGTCAAGCCTTCAAAAGCTGTAAAAATTGGTCATCTTGCCTGAAATATATGTATACATAAATTAAGTTGGTTGCTGGACTCAGTACATCAGCATCAGACCATCCCATCCCAGGTGTTTGAAGGTAGCGTGGACCGTTTGATGCTACACTTCTCCTTCTTGGCTCCCAGGCAAGTTTCATCACAACTCAAAAACAGCTTAAGCTCCAGGCTACTTTGTTTTACAAATGTTTCTTACTGAAGTCAGTTTCAGACAAAGCAGAAGAATTTCTTCCATCGGCATTTCGAGAGAGTTTTGATTCCTTTAGCTGTCATTTTCTTTTCCTGTTGGGCTTTGTATTCAACCGCACTAACAATGGCTGTGTCAAAAACCTCCTTCAGGTTCTTTTGAGTCAAAGCAGAGCACTCTACATAAGTTTGAGCCCGGATTTTTTCAGCCAGGCCTTCTGCTTGTGTTCTTGGCACCGGTTTTACATGGTAGCGATTCAGGCTGATTAATACTTTGACGTCATCTCTCAGGTCAGCTTGTGTCCCTACTAACACCACTGGTGTTTGGGGATTGTGAGTTCTTATTTCTGGAATCCATTTTTCTGTCACGTTTTGGAAGGAGGTGGGATTTACAACACTGAAGCAGACCAGGAAGACATCCGTGTCAGAGTAACAGAGAGAGCGAAGGCAATCAAAATCTTCCTATACAGGGAAAAGAAAAACGGAGATCAATTTGTGTCAGATATTTACTGTACTAATTACACTTAATCTTGTCTTTATCACAAACCTCCAAAGCTGAACTTTTCCAGCTTTCAACCAGCAAAATCATCCGAAGGTTAGAAATCATTTGAGTTTTCCCAAGTGCTTTTAAGAGGGAAATTATGCCAATTAATAGTTACTAAGTATAAAATTAATTGTTCAGTTCACACATCACACTAAGCTAAAACCAAACAAAACACATTTTGCCTCAGCATGTAGGGTAAACCCTACCATTACAGTTTATGGCCAGAGTTCCTGACTGAGCTAGGACTTCAATGCTCTTATGGATGCTTCTTTTATTCTCCAAATTTTATGTTTTGAGACATTGATCATTGAAATAAATGAATACACGGGAAGCCAACAATCTTCATCCTCGCATATTTCCAAAAATTCATCATTTTTTTTTTATTTCCAAAAATGTTTCTAAACTCCAGAGGCATTCTTAGGAAATAAAAGTGCTCTATTTGGAATGTGCCCAGCAAAAAGCAGGATAAAACTATGATGTTAGGAAACATCCTCAAGGAATATGGCAGGTGAAGAGTGGAGGACAACTTCACTATTTTGCTTCCCATAAAATGAATGCTTGTCATCAGAAATATCCCCTGTGGCAGCCATTCTTTGAGCATATTCAGAACACTCTCAAAATCCAAGATGTGCCCATTGCTCCCAAAATATTAGTCTCCCAGTTAATGGCTGCATGTATTATGTATACATGCAGCCACTATGGCTGAGTTAATACATGATGGTTTCAAAAATAGGTTAATTCGGTAATTAGACCAGTGGTGGTGAACCTTTTTGGCACCAAGTGCCAAAACCAGGACTGAGTGCACGAGCACAGCCGTGTGCCGGAAACCAAAAGATCACATGACCTGTGGATGCATGCAAGACCAGCTGGCCAGAGCGCTCGAACCTGGATGAGCAACGGGTGATGGCTCTGCATGCCCAGAGAGATGGTTCTGCGTGCCACTTTTGGCACACATGCCATAGGTTTGCCAACAGCTGAATTAGTAGTGAGGGACTCTTAATGCCCATTAAAATAACTTCTCAATCATGTAAATAATCTAATCCAAAACACTTGTCCCAATTAATATTTCAGAGCTCATGCTTCCCTTAAAAAGACACGGGCCTCCAGACATAATATTTCATAAAAGGAATTCTTGCTACAAAAAAATCAGTACATTTCAGTTACCAAGCCATAAGTCACACAAGAAAGCCATAAGTCACACACAAGAAAAATGCATCAGTTTGTTAGTTAGATCTATAACCCAGTTTTCTTCCAGGAATGCAAGACAGCATCCATAACATATTTAGCATATTATGTAACTCCGGTAATTCCCAATTCAAAGGTTATTTCAAATAAGAACACACTAGAAGAAAACACTGTGTGTCTCCTCTCCAATACTGAAACATTATTTGAATGTAAAGTAGTCCAGAACTGTGCTGTTGATTGCTACTGAATGTCAGAGTAATTTTTTTTACTGAATTATTTTCATTATTTTTTTCTGACATCATCCTTAGCATGGCATTTTAACCACAGCTGAAAATACACTTTATAGTCCCCACCTGTCCTGCAGTGTCCCACAACTGGATACGAACAGGTGCACCATCAACCAAGACTTGAACTGTAAAAAGAAAGAGAAGATCACTAAGTAATTGATGTATGCCATTCAGCTTCATTAGCACCCCAGAGAGGGCTTTGAGGGTGGGAACCTGCACAAATATTATCCCAAATGCTGGAATGGGAATATTTGAAAATACTGAGCAAATGTTGTAGATTTATTACTAAAACACGCCCAACTCTATATGCTAATAATGTTAACCTGATTTGAAGTATTGCCTCTGTTTGGCCACCTACATCTTAACAAATGATTGCAGGAAAAGTATATATTCCATCTCAAAGCAAACATGAGCCAGTTTTTCCAGGTCCTGCAGTATCTATGTTCCACACTCCCATCTATGTTGATGTGCTGAACCAATAACCAGGAGTGGATGCCATTGTGCCTAAGTAGGCTCTAGAGGTATTATGAAACTCTGGATCACCCTTTCATAATCAGATGCTTTAAGATGATAGTTTCTATCAACTCCAGCCAGCATGGCCCCTGAGAAGGCACCAGAAAAGTCATGCAATTTCAAATTTGGCTGCTCTTCTGCATATGAGGCAGAGTTGTTGACATTCAGTCAGATAGAAAGGTGGCAGTCAAACAATGGAGCATGTTAATATTTAAACACAGAAGACCAGGATTAATGCAGCTGCTTCCTAGCCATTATTATTATTATTATTATTATTATTATTATTATTATTATTATTATTATTATTATTATTATTGATATAACCTAATGCCTCAGGTTGGTTAGGAGGGCTTCGAGTTTCAAAATACAGAACCAGATGTGAGCTGCAGTCATCCCAATTGGTAAATGGCTCTTTAGTATCCGTATGCTTTATTTAGCCAATACAAATAAATTCATACACAGTTAAACATGATGTCCTTGTGTTTCTACTATTTACAGTATAGGAAAGTAACTTTTCAAACAAGTGAAAAACAAGAAGTCCACATGTTCAGCTACCCTTTCACCTTTTTGCCACCTCAGAGACGTTCTGGGAGCTGTCTATGCTGCATATCCAAGCTGTTTACTATTAACAGTGAAACCTTATTAGTATTTGCAACAAACATCATTGCATAATTGCAATGAACTCTGACAAAGTTTTTAACAACTGCTCCACCCAGCAGACACAAAAGTTGTTCTTTTACCTTTGTGTTTTGTTCGTGTTAGCTATAACAGGCCAGGGTTAGTCCACTAATGGTTCTAATATCTGTGACTCAAGATATGTGAAAGTGGGGCATTACTCCCATGTGGGCATTTGAGACTAAAAATTCCCACCTCTCTCTAGCTTCTCCACTGCAACATGCACCTTGTTCTCAAGATTGCTGAGGCAGTCGGGGTCCGGCAGCCTCTAACAACTTCCATAAGAACAACCTGTCATTAAGCCTGCAGTTCCTTAGGGCTTTCTTTTTTTTCTCTTATTGCTTCTAGCAACTCTTCAAAGCAATATATATATTTGCTTTCTTATGTTTTCATGGGTATTTATGTGTATGGCATTATGCTTTGTTCGGGTGTTTTCCCACGTCTTCATAGTTGTGCTTTTAAAGTTGCAGCAACGTTTTGGTAAAATCTCATTTACTATCTTCAGGCTCATATGTGGAAGATATATATATCCTTGCATTTGTGGTCTGAACTGATAAAATCCGCAGGGCAAGTTGAGTGGGAAAAGCAAAACAGAGACACATATAACTGGCACTTATGTCCTTCCTTCCTTCCTTCCTGCCTTCCTTCCTTCCTTCCTTCCTTCCGTCCGTCCTTCCTTCCTTCC
>JANHFR010005032.1:73201-84765 GCA_032468015.1 Mimophis mahfalensis | reverse complement strand
GCACGGCATAGCTCATAACTTCATTGCGCCACGCAAGCCCCTTTGCCGCGACAAGGCAGCGATCCATAAAGGGGGATCTATGAGTACATAGTCTAATCTCCACTGAATGATAGACTGAGGTAACACAATGCTTACTCAACCATCAAATAGCAGAAGTGAAAGAAGTTGTACCTTTGTTAAGGCCAGGACACAACTATGACTGTTACCAAAGCTTAGCTGTAAAGAAAGAAGACTAACCTGTTCCTGGTCAAAGAGTTGCTGAGAGTTTTACTTGATGTTCAAGATAATGGGCATTTCCCACTTGTCTCTTTTCTCATTTCAATACTTGCCAAACCCATATTGTAAATATGAAATGGTTGCTAGGGCCAGAGCATTAGCATGCAAAAAATATGATGCCATATATTTTGTGTGAAGTATAGAGTAGACCATTATACTGGTAATGTGTAACACTATAAAAAGGCCATTTGGTATGACTTTACTCTTTATACGTTTGATCACTGCACCTCAAAAAGGACTCTTGTCTACCACAATGTACTCTTTGTGGTGTTTGCCTTTGGAAACACCCTACAAGTTGCAGCAAATAGCTAGTATAAGAAACAAGAATCACATCATATTTATATTTTAAAATGCCTATTATTTACCAGGTACTATTTATACTGTTGGTATTATACTTTCAACCTCTAGAAGGCATAGAACTTCACCATTTTCCATCATGCTGTGGAAAAAATAGAGTGAGGAAAGTTATTTTTCTCTTACACAGTATTAAAACATGGTACAATATACTTAAATCTGACTTTGAGCAGAGATTCAAGATTAATAAAAAAAAATAATTGCTAGCACATAAGGCACAGTTAACCCACATAATTCGCCACCAGATGTAGTGATTCTACCAGTTTTGAGTGTTTTAAAAGATAACAAGAAGAATTCCTAAAGGATTGAGCTATCAATAGCTACTAGATTGGATGACCACGTCCTGAATCACAGACAGCACCTCAAATACCAGCTATTCTCACACTTGATTATCATATTGACGTATTTTTATTGTGCCCTTCTTCATTGTTTATTTTATGGCTTTATTATTTTGCTTCTGTTCAGTTTACACTCCTTTCCTCTTTCTTTTTATGATTATAAGATGCCTAGAGTAGCCCCACAGCATGATAGGTGGCCAATAAATTTAACAAATAAGCTTCACTGGAAGAGCTATTACCCTCTCGGATGCATCTGCTATACCACCACATGAAAGCAATAAAATTGGGATGAGACATTGACCTAATCCAGCAGAATTCTTACATCAAATAAGAATGGTAAACTGATATGAGGAAGTTTATCTCCATCTCTCTTATACAAATTTGTAGGCCTTGTTTTAATCGTGCTTTGGCCTCCCCTGTAAGTGATGCAGGGAAGTTTCAGTGTAATAAAGAAACAGGTTAAGCAGGAAAGTTTGGTCGGTGACCGTCAATATTTACTGACCCCAAGAGCAGAACTGTCTTGCAATGTGACATATCAGCAGTTCTGATCTCAGCATGCATGCATGGGAAAATATTACTTTTCAATATTATCTGAAATACTAGCCTTCCCTATCAGCCC
Source organism: Mimophis mahfalensis (assembly GCA_032468015.1). Lineage (NCBI taxonomy): Eukaryota > Metazoa > Chordata > Lepidosauria > Squamata > Mimophis > Mimophis mahfalensis. The sequence goes on along the minus strand of JANHFR010005032.1, from coordinate 83,178 downwards.
AACCTAATGACCTCTGCCTGCACAGGACAACAGTTTGACATTTCCAGTTAGTACATTGATTATAAATGATAAGACTTGTACTTCAACTAACTGGAGAGGAGCAGGTTGACGGATTCTGTTCTTTATTCTTGCAGATGATTCATGATGGATTATCTCATGCTTTTGAGAAACCCTGAACAGTTTCCTCTGTGCTCATTTAAACCAGTTCCACAAGGCTACTCAGTTTTTACTTATTTAATTAATTCATTTATATTTGCCTTTGTTTTACCAATCCACATTGGGCACTTGCAGCTCAGGCCTGGAACTGCACACCGATTACCTTTAGCTCTTGTATAAGCTTGGTTCACCCAGCATAATCAGTTCTAATATGGTTAACTGAGTGTTAGATTATGTGAATCCAGCTGATTACATGATATATTGTTTGGTGTGATATGTGGACTAGCCACAGTGAAGCAAAATTCCATCCCTTTGTGCGTTTGAAGAAAAAAAGCTTTCTAGCAAATGTTAACCCTCTTTTACCCCAGGGATGTAGTCATATGTTAACTACACATTAGATAATGGGCTATATGGTAAAACGGTAAAGGTTCCCCTTGCACATACGTGCTAGTCGTTCCTGACTCTAGGAGGCAGTACTCATCTCTGTTTCAAAGCCAAAGAGCCAGTGCTGTCTAAAGACATCTCCATGGTCATGTGGCCAGCATGACTAAATGCCAAAGGTGCACAGAACGCTGTTACTTTCCCACTAAAGGTGGTCCCTATTTTTCTACTTGCATTTTTACATGCTTTCAAACTGCTAGGTTGGCAAAAGCTGGGACAAGTAACGGGAGCTCACTAAGTTATGCAGCACTTGGGATTCGAACCACTGAACTGCCGACCTTTCTGATTAACAAGCTCAGAAACTTAGCCACTGAGCTACTGTGTCCCTTATATGGTAAATGATGCCAATACTAAATTTTGAGGCTAGGAAAATGTGGTATTTCCACCACAGAAGCTCAACCCTAAACCAACATAAAAGATGTTTAGTGCAATTTGATTGGGTGGGAAACCCTGCCTGGGATTATTCTAAAGCAATTTAGTCTTCCAATTACAGCTGCTGAGATTTGGATGCAAGACCTAGATCACCACCTGTTTATAAACTGGGAAACAATTAACATCCTCTCATTTTGTTGAACTAAAATGGAAAGGGAAAACCTACGGAGAATAGCTGTACGGGTTCCATTTGAATTCCAGTCTACTGAAGCCCACCAATTGGGCTAGAGTAGCATCCAAGGGTCAAACCTAAGAAAGTTCACTGGGCAGCCCTAGAGAGCTCTATCTTTCAGTGTTGCTGCTGTAGGAAGATGAAAAGAGGGAAACATGAACCCAGGTTGTATCCTGAGGCTTGAAGTCCTTGGAAAAGTGTTGAAAACAAGCAAGCATCTTTAGAAATTGTTTGGGGGAAATTGCATCATGCAAAGCAAGTTGCAAATAAGGAAGACTGCAACCTGTACTAGTTCCTCATCTGGATTAGTCCCCACCTGTTTCCCAAAGGTTATTTATCATCCTGGAAACAGAAAGGCACAGACAGGATGGTGTTTTTGGCATCCAACACTTGGCCTTAATCAAAGCAGACAGGGGGAATATGTAGCCTTCAGGTTCCAGATATTGTTGGAATACACCTTCCAGCAACTCTCATTATTGGCCTTCTCACTGGGATTGCTGGGAGTTGAACTTGGAGGCTCAAGCTCCCATTCTACTAGGTTACATTTTTAAAAAGAACTTTCAAAAGATAGATCCAACATTACTTTTGTAGCAGTTTTAAAAAAGAGAAAATCTGATCTTAAAAAATTGCTTCTTATAATGTATTCCTTCTACCATATCAGATTTTAAAAGCATGTACAACATGTAATAAGCTAAATACACTGTATATTAAATATGTACCAGTGGAATGAATGACCCCTGTAATATAAACTAAAAGGATGTACCACGATATAAAATTCAAACCATAGTTCACTGAACCACAGACTGTCCTTTGGTTTGCACATAGTTTGCTTGGTAGCACAGGCCATCAAGCAATAAGTTAAATATTACCTGTTCAAAATTAGAACAGCGGATATAGCAGCAAATTCAGCCTGTCTCAACCAACCTGGTCTTCTCTACATATATCGGGACTATAGCTTTGAGTATTCCAGTTATCAGGATGGAGTGAGTTGACTTAAGCCTGACTGGACTATGCAGCTGATTGTCCTATGGGAGGCAGCAATGGCGTTCATACACTCTGTGCTAATTCAGGCATATAGTTTAGTCTGTTCCAGGTCATTATTCTTGCTTCAAAATTAAGCAGGAGTTAAGCAAGACACTCAAAAATGGGCGGGGCTAGAACCCAAACCAAGCCTATTTTAACTTTCTGGAACATTTTAGAGATAGTCCTTGACTTACAACAGTTCATTTAAGGACCATTCAAAGTTACAACAACACTGAAAAAAGTGACTTGTGACCGTTTTTCACAGTTGCAACCTTTGCAGCATCCCCAGGATTATCTGATCAAAATTCAAATGCTTGTCAACTGCTTCATACTTATGACCGTTGCTGTGTCCCATGGTCATGTGATCATCTTTTGCAACCTTCTGACAGGCAAAGTCAATGGGGAAGCCAGATTCACTTAACAACTGGGTTACTAACTTATCACTTGCAGTGATTTGCTTAACAATTGAGGCAAGAAAGTTTGCAAAATGGAGCAAAACTCGCTTAAGAAATGTCTTGCTTAGCAACAGAAATGTTGGGCTCAATTGCGGTCATAAGCCAAGGTCTACCTGTACTGCCCTACCCCAAAAGTCAAAAGATCAAGTTTGAGCCTCTAGGTGCTGTAAAAGGAGCTCTGGCATTTCATAGGATTCAGATACAATATAGATTTTTACACCAGCAGGATGTTGGATAAAGTGATCACAACATCTCTTCCAACTCTTTAGTTATGTAAATACATTGTATGAATATTCTTTACAACAAATGCTACAAGATGATCCATACAGCTTTGGGATCCAATGTTGCTCATGGGAAGATAGATGCCATCTAGTGAGCTCATGTTCAAAATGAAATTCAGGTTGGGGTTATATGGGACTTCAGTTCACTGCCATTTTAGTGCAGTGGTTCCTTTTGCTGTAGGGGATAATAAATTTAAAACCACACATGGTAGACACTCCTACCCACTGCTCTAGATAGGTCAATCAAAATTTGTTTGTTCATATTGCGGAGTAACATACCACAATTTTCAAAAGATAAAGAGACAGCCTTTTTGAAAACACCCAGAGAAATTGCTTTATATTATCATCTAGCAGTTATTTGTTGGAAAGCAGTCTCAAAATGATTCCCTTCTAATCCTTAAAAGCCCATGTGGATGCAGTGAGCCAGGTTCAGAAGGAGCTCACACTCAAATTGGAATACTTGCACTAATCAGTCATTGCAATAAAGGCACAACATCTTGCAGCTATTCAAACTGTTGAGAACAAACACCTAATTCGCTCTTCTCCCATCTCATGCCTTCCCAGCCAGCACGGGAGGTAGTATGATGATGTCCTTGAAGTTCAATGCATCAGGAAGGCACCAGGTTGGAGAAGGCTAACCTATATCTTTCTCTGAAATGTCAGGGCCAGTGTACACATTGAATTCTTCTTTGGTTGTTAAGTGAGAGCTACTTAAAATAAAATTTAAAAACAACAACACCTAATTCCAAAATTCCAATATGCTACTTTTCACATAACCACCTTTGTAGCTATGTTCTGTACTGCACAACAAACCACACCATGTTTCTTACCTTCGAGGATTAAATATTTTTTTAACACTTCTCTAATGACTGTGCTAGCTGGGAACTCTGAAAGATGAGCAAACCCACCTAGAAGACACCAGGTTAGAGAAAGTGCAACAGCAATTCATCAAACATATCAAGAACAGAAACTGTCTCAGCTGGTTCTAACTGCACTTCCTATTTCCCTCCTTACAAGGTTATGCTCAGACTGACAGAAACTCTTCAGATGATGAGATGTTTTGACTAATAGGCTTCAAGGAGCATTAAGAGATTTCTGACAGCTAGTCATCCTCATGTGATAGACAACCCTAGCACACTGACCAATCTAATAATATTGGCAGACAACTACTTCCTGCAATTCAAACAACAATTCAAAAGAAACTGAACCTCTATGGTTTTTCCAGAGATGCCATCTTAATCTTAGAGTCAGATCAAGCTAGATCAACGCTAGGGCAAAGGATCTCAGATGTAGAAGGTCAAACATAAATCACTGCTTTCTGTCATAATATAATTGCAGTCACCAAATCTTAGTGCCTAAATCAGCCTCATGTTTATCACAGTTCCCAACTTTAGATGAGTCTTATCTTTAGATTGATCTAATGTTCTCTCCACGGCTGCTGTGGAAGGGACATAGAGGAAAAGGCCATATGAAATCCAGTATTGCCCCTCTGATAGTTCATGTTCTTCTATATTGCCAGTTCGACAGTACATTCACCACCAGTTGATTAACCCTCTTTTATTTAAATTTCCACGGCACCCTGATTGTTTTTATCTGCACTATTTGTTAAAAATCAAACCAAATTATTTCTTTTAAAAGTCATTAAAATGTTGCATTAAGTATAAGCTCCACCCACAAGTAGTTATTAATTGTTCTTGTTGATATGGGATACTTTTGTGTTGTTCATTTTATTGATTGAACCTTTTGTTGGCCAATGATCAAAATAAAGTTTCTGTCTGTTTGATGAGAACTTTGGCACTGTGTGGGAAATGGTTTTTCTAATGTAAGTAGAAGTTCTATTGTTTTTAATGTTACGTTTTAAAAAATTGTTAAATGTGGATTCAGTATCTAGCATAATAGAATCATCATAATTTTCAAGATTAGAAACAAAGTAAAATCAATTTAAAAATCTTTATCCTCAAAAGCCATTTTAAAAAAACCTATAGCATTTGTACAAAATACATAGATATATAGGTTATAGATCAGTGGTTCTCAACCTTCCTAATGCCACGACCCTTTAATACAGTTCCTCATGTTGTGGTGCCCCCCAACCATAAAATTATTTTCACACACACCTGTATTTGTATTGAAATATGTGTTTTCCGATGGTCTTAGGCGACCCCTGTGAAAGGGTTGTTCGACCCCCAAAGCGGTCCCAACCCACAGGTTGAAAACCACTGGTATAGATGGTTATAATAATCATTAAATCACTTTGGAGAAGAATTGCTATGCAGTCAGTAAAGTGACACTGTCTTGATGACATGTAATCAATTGCAGACACTGGGTAAACTGGAAATAATAAAAGAATGAATCAGATGGATTATAAAAATCTAGCACCACCTTATTCTGTAACTGCTACAAATGTTTGTTTGGACAATCATTTTATACAAGCTTTCTAGGGAAGAAATCCCATTGATCTTAAAGGGATTTACTTTTAAGGAGGTGTGCACAGAACTGCAGTGCTGGAATATGGTTTATCAATTGCTTAGCCAGTCAATTGAATGCATATCTTTCTTGGGGTGGAGGGGTAATCTACAGTCATCCTTCCTGCATTTCCAGTTTAGTCTTAGGCCATCTGATGTTGTAGCGTAGGTAGTTGATACTTGGGATAATCAAACCCCCTCCCCCCTCCACATGTACTTGGAGTTTCACCCTTATAAATGGATTACTGACACACTTTCAGATGCCATACAATGATCTCCTTTCTTCTATTTTAACTGGAAAAACAATTTAAAAGTAATGCTCTCTCAGCTTTACGGGAGCAATTAAAGTCACCTCAAACAAGTCAAACAGACTAGATATCTTGCACTGCCAGCTGAGTGAGAGAGTTACCACCCTCATTTCAGGTGAAAGACTAGAGCAAAACGTTTTGCTTTGTAGTCTCTTTTTGAGTTCAAGGCGTGTTTATAATAGTTTCCTTTTTGAGAACTTCTCAAGCTCATGAAATATCAGTATTATTGGAATTATAGACGGAACTCTGTAAAATACATAACACCACTAAATTTCAAGAAGGTAGAATGCCCATTTATACACATTTACCTAGGAATCTCACATTTATCTCAACAAGGTTGACTTCAGAGCAGACATAAAAATGCACCATCAATGAAACAAGAATACAGATCGGTTACTTCCCATTTGATTGGATATTTAGTATTTCCACAAACAATGAGAAAACTTGTTCACTGTCAGTCCTCTTTCTTTCCTCCTGCTCCAGCTTAACTCCTAATAAATAACAAAGGGTCAAAAACTTTCCTTGGGTATCAAGGTTACAAATAGATCTGCCTTTCTTCCCTTTTCTTTGTGCGAGGATCCCATGTAAAGGGGGGATATATAAGTCATTTTGCATCTAGAGCTGTGGTGGTGCATCGAGTAGAGTGCTGTATGTAGCACTTAGCTGCCATCTGCCTACAATTAGTGCAGGTTCAAGTCCCACCAGGCTCAAGGTTGACTCAGCCTTCTATCCTTCTGAGGTGGGTAAAATGAGGACCCAGATGGTTGGGGGCAATAAGTTGACTTTGTAAAAACACCCCTTAGAGGGGGTTTGAAATCCTGATAAGCAGTATATAAATCAAATGCTATTGCTATTGCTATCTAACTTTATCTGCCTCTTGAGAGGAAAAAAAAAGTCACCTGCTAAATTGCTGTTGTTGTTTTTCTTTGCAGTGCCTATGCCCAGGAAACAAAGCAATAACTTTGACAACCCTACACAGCAGACTTTGTAACAACACTGAAACCAATAGTAGGTGTTTCATCCCATTATATTAACTGTTGTTATCTTTTCGAAAACACACAGGGCTAAACCCAAAAGACACCCCCCCCAATCCTCCTCCTCTACCCTGCAATTGCCCACTACCCTGCCTTGACAGGCTGAGGTTCCTGCTTTGCCTACCTGAGAAGGTGTCTAGTGCAGTCGGTTGGTACTGGTCTGGGTATCCATTGGTTGTGTAGCTGACAATCAGGCTGGTTTTGCCCACGGCTCCATCCCCGATGAGGACACACTTAATGCCCAGCTCCGAGCCGCTGCCTCGGCTGGGGCAGCTCCTTCTTCGCAAGGTGGGCGAGTAATCCAAGAGCTCCTGGGGCGGCATTGCTGGAGGAGCCGGAAGGGGCCCCCTTCGGCTTCCTCTTTGGAAAAGGGGGTGCGATTTGAAGCACAAAATGTTGCAGTTGGAGATCGCTTTCTTTCTTTTTCTTAAACCCCCCAACCCCCCAAACCAAAAGAACCCAGCCCAACTAACTTTCAGCTGTCGGAGACACCCGAGTATCAAGACGACCTAAGAAGAGCCCCGCGTGGGTCGGGCACCGTTTCCCACGCAAAGCGACGGCTTCGCTTTCTCGGGGTTACATCGCTCAGGTGTCCCGGAGCAGTGAAAGAGTAGCCAGGACAGGTAGGTTTGTATCCTGGGCGTGAATTTCATCCTCTCAAGCTTTCCATTTAACTCCCCAGGTCTGTCAGGTGCTTTTGTTTTTCCTACGGCCTCCTTCATTTGCATAGGGCCACCTCCTTTCCCTGTAACTTGAGGCTGCGGCGTCAGGACTTCTCCTTCTCTGGAATTAAACTCCAGCTAGTAAGGAAAGCCAGTGGGATGAGCAACCCAAAGGCTCCCTGTATAAAAACATAAATATAAAGGGGGCAGGTCTGGTTCGCTCAAAGTCCCAAGCAAACAAACAAGGTGGATTGGTGCAACTATCTCTTTTGCAACAGAACCCCTCCCCGGCCCCCAAAACCCCCCTATCTGATCTAAATGAGCCTTTGTTCTCATCCTTGGCGATTTTAAAATGTGTGGATGTCAATTCCCAGAATTACCCAACCTGGTTGGAGAAAACGTCTGGACATTTCATAGGCAAAACGATTCAAGAAAATGCTTGCAATCCCCTCCTGAGCCCTTGGAGAACTATGATAAAAATAAATAAATCTTGTTTTCCCCAGCCTTACCTCCAGTTCCCAGATACTTCCCAACCTCTCTCTTGAAGACACACGATGGGGTTTCTTCCATTTCCCTACTTTGCTTTGGAGTTTCCATGACACAGATGGGACTGAGATTCCTTTTCAGTAATAACAATTTACAAAGAACTGGTTTTAATCTCCCACCATGGTTAGGTGTGTGTTTTTATAATATATATCCTGAATTCTTTTCACAGTTCCATTCATAGTACAGACTGGAGACACAGGATACTCTTCAACAAAGTTTCACAGCTCAAATTCTATAACCCTGGCCATTTAATTTTGGCAACCCTGGGCTTCATCTCACCACTATTTGCTTTAACCCCCCCCCCCCCAAGTTATTATTAGTCAAGGTATTGGTTGTGCAAGGCATTTGAAAGAGGTATTTTGCAACGTTTTGTCACAGAAATGAAGCTCTCTTTTCAAATCATTAAAGCAGTTGTGCTTTACATGCAAGTTTGTTTGGCTGTTTGTGGAGGCTGACAGATATATATGCACCATCTATATGTCCCTATGGAAAGACTAATCACATCCTACCCACCTAATTTTTCCACAGGAACAATACTTATTTAAATTTTTGCTAAGGTTATTGCATGCAAATATAACTTGGCACAGTACCTCTGATTACCTTCTTTCCATCACAGATTTATTTGCATAAAGGCATCTCTAAGCCATGCAAGTTGATGGAAACAAGTCTTAGCCTAAGCTGGGTCTTCCTGTTATATTGCTGATGTAGCAGGTCACAGTGTCAAGGAAAAGACATCATCCATGTGTCCAGCAAATATGAAACATCCACCAGTACTCATACCAATTATTTTATGACTTAAAACTGGCTAATTTACATGCATTTACATAGTGTAGGAGATGTGGGGTTGTGTCCACAGATGTGCCCATTCCTCTGTTAGAAGATCTGGGCTATGATAGGAGAAAGGCTGAACTATGAGGCAGGAAGCAACAATTATCAGGGCAGAGACAGAATTGTAAGGTTAATATGGAATAGATATTTCTGGTTCTCAAAGCCAGGGAAAAACCATGCACAAAAAGTATGTTGATTTGAAAGAATGGGAGTTCCTGGGGTGTCTCTCTCTTGTCTCTCTTTCACATACACATTCACACGCACACATATGTAATAGGCAGATCCTCTGCATATATATGACTTCCTTCTTGTCTAGGATAAAGCACCTATCTGTGGCAAGTTTATGAAGCTTTTCCTGTCACCAGATGCAAAGCTGAGCTTTTGAAGAATCCATGATTTTATTACCATGCCTGGTATGAAGACGGACAAAGGGCAGTTGAATTTAGCTACTATTTTATTTTCTACTGTGCCTAATTCAGTTTTCCCCCACCTTGTGTCCTCTCCAAACTTCAATGCTCTTAGCTATATTTTATGTGTGCGGGTTGAGAATTAATGTACATCCAAGAAAGAAGTCTATTCCAAACCACGATAATGCCAAAATTATAAAACATACCTGTGATATCATGATGCAAGCTGTTTTTTTGTTACTTGAATTGCAATGTCACTCAAAACACGTAAGGGGTGAGGTTTCCATCATGGCTGCACATCACTTATCTCCTTTTCCTGATGTCTATGTATCCGAGACAAGAATAACTAGTGTGACCCAGGAAACAGTCCAAGAATAAAATGCTACCATTGACTCTGCATGGTAGCCATCTATCCAATCCCAGTGGTAGTCCTCCGTTAACTACTGCCCTGTTTAGCAACTGTCTGAATTTACAACAGCTCTAAACAAGTGTTACAACTCATCTTAGTACTTGCAGCATTTCCATGTGATTGCAATTGAGGTATCTGGCAATCAACACACAATTGCAATAGGTGCAGTGTCCTGAGGTCATGTGATCACCATTTGCAAGCTTCACAGCTGGCTTCCAACAAGCAAAGTCAATGGTAAAGATGGCAGAAGGTCACAAGTTGTGGTCATGTGATGTTGCCCTTAATGTTGTTGTTGTTAGTTGCGAAGTCGTGTCCGACCCATCGCGACCCCATGCACAATATTCCTCCAGGCCTTCCTGTC
>JANHFR010005032.1:51090-65325 GCA_032468015.1 Mimophis mahfalensis | reverse complement strand
TGAGATTTTACCGAAACATTGCTACAACTTTAAAAGCACAACTATGAAGACGTGGGAAAATACCCGAACAAAGCACATATATATGTATGTGTGTGTGTGTGTGTGTGTGTGTGTATGTAGCATTAGTGAAAAACTTACAGCCAAACAAAAAAGAATGCAGCTAATAACTTAAACATTTCATGGGACCAAGAATTGAGTATCCTTGCTGAGTAGACATAATGGTGTTGCATATTCTAAATCACTAGCTAGTGAAAAACAGTGCCAAGTTAATGCAGAAATGTGACACAGGGAGGAAAAATAAAACCACAAGTAGGGATTGCTTAATAACTTTCGTTAATATGATTCATCTTGGTAGAAAAGATTATTTTTCTTTGGGATGTATTTGTAAAATTATTGCTCCTATAGTTTAGTTTAGAATTAATTAAGAATTGGAATTAATTTCTACAACCTTTTTTTAAAAAATATTATGGCTAAGCAATAATAAAAAATGCCTACAATTGTTTGGATTGTGAACCTTCGCATATTTTTTACTGCCTGCTATCTGCTAGCTTCTTTAGGTGTGCACAATGCCATAATGTATACATTATATTTCTTGAGTCCTTGCTTTCAGTGGGAGCACCTTTGTTGCATCCATTCTATTTACTCTTTACTTTTGAAGAAGCTTACTTCTGAAAAGCAATGAAGGGTAAAGATTATGCTGTATGGCATATTGCTTTCTTAATTCAAAACTTGAAAAAGAGAAAGTTCAGAGAGGAAAAAACATGTACATACATTTTGTTTGCATTACTAAACAAAATTATTTCCTCAATTAACTTATTTTTAGATATTTGGTATATTAACACCATTACTTTGTTAACACTCTGGCATGAGCAACATTTGTTATCTGTATTCTGGATCTTCAGGGGTATTTTTTCTTGTTAATTTAGGATATAGTATATAAACTCTTTGTTTTCTTATGTTTTCGTGGGTATTTATGTGTATGGCATTATTCTTTATTCGGGTATTTTCCCACGTCTTCATGGTTGTGCTTTTAAAGTTGTAGCAACATTTCGGTAAAATCTTATTTACCATCATCAGGCTAATGTGTGGTAGTCTTTTGCAGCCGTTTCTGTTTTAATAAACGTTTTAATAATTTAATAAATAAACTCTTTATATATAGTTTAAATTCAAATCAGAAGTATACTTTTTTGGTTGTCCCCCAGAATGTCCCCTTAAAGACAGAGTTGCATGAGGCAGATATACAAGGCCAATGAATTCCGTAGTCTGGCTCCTCTTTTGAAAAGGTTCATTCTGTTTCTCAATCCTATTCAGGTCATTTCAGTAGTAGAGGTTTCCCTTGCTTCCTGTAGTATGTGGAATAATAGTCCTTCTGAAGCTATCGTGTAGTTTTAAAGGAGAGTAAATAAAGGTAGCCCTGAATTTACAACCATTCATTTAGTGACCATTTGAAGCTACAACAGTACTGAAAAAGTAAAACTTCTCACTTATGTTATGTTTATTGGACTTACATGTCCCAGAGGACTCAGGGTGGCTCACAACAATAAAAACAAACAATATAAAAGTTAAAAGGTGATTAAATAGGAACAATCCAATAAACAGTTAAGATGACAACTAATGATTTCAAATTTAAAATTCACAATTCCAATAATAAAATAATAAAATAAATATTAGATCAGTCTAGACCAGCTCGTTCGAAGAGCCATGTCTTCAAGGCATGGCGAAAGGGCTGAAGGTCAGGAATTATCCGCAACTCCAGGGGTGAGTCATTCCAGAAGGTGGTTCCTCCCACAGAGAAGGCCCTCCCCCTGGGGGTTGCCAGCCGACACCGTCTAGCTGATGGCACGCTGAGGAGGCCAACCCTGTGGGACCACACTGGGCGATGGGAGGCTGTTGGTGGCAGCAGGTGGTCTTGCAGGTATCCTGGGCCCAAGCATGGTAGCATCTCCATGGTCACATGATCAAAATTTGGATGCTTGTATTTATGATGGTTGCAGTGTCTCAAGGTCATGGGATTGCCTTTTGCAAAGCAAAGTCAGCGGGGAAGCCAGATTGACTTAAAAAAGGTGTTACTAGCTTAACTGCACTAATTTACTTAACAAATGTGGCTAGAAAGATCATATAATGGGACAAAACTCACTTAACAACAGTCCTGTTTAGCAATGGAAATTTTGGGCTCAGTTGTGGTCATAAATCAAGGACTACCGGTATGATAGTTGAAAAAAAAAACAAGAAATGGACCCAACAGCCTAAAGCTTATGATACTTTACGGCTACACAGTTTTTTCCATTTTTGTAGTGTTTGTTTCACCCCTTTAAGCAAACAAATATACCAGCAATTAATGCGAAGTTGAAACTGCTCTGTTTAAGGGAGTGTGCCCTTCTTCACGTTAAAGAGTTATTATTGAGGGCAGCCACTAGGTGGCTATATGATATGCCAGAAGGACCGTTTTTAGGGAACTTCTCAAAAAAGAAGTGGCAGGAGACCAATTGCTTGGAGAAATGAAAGAGCTTGCAAATGCTGAAACAGGGATTTCTTTCTGGTAAAATGAAAAACAAATTTATAGTACACAACTTTAATTGTAAAAAAAAAAAAGACTGCTGTGGTTTTTCTTGTTCATCTGAATAAATATTACCAGTAAAATTTCCCAGGCTCACAATTCTGCATAAAAGTAGCTTTCTGGTCTCAGTGAAACTGCTATTATTTTACCCACAAGTGGTTGTCCCTTTCTTTCTCCCTCCCTTACCCTGTGGTAAATTGGGCATAGCCTTTTAGCAGACCTTATTTAAAGAGTTTCGTGGTACTTTTGTATATTTGTAAGAAATGTAAGTCTAGAAAAGTGGGCATACGTAAAGCTGTAAGTGGTCTCAAAGCTCTGATGCTATCTGTGTGTACTGGACCACACATTCTGTTTTGTTTCATAAGGATTATGTAATGTTCCAGTTCATTTGTATGCAGTGAGTTTCTCTCTGATCTTGAGAAGAGATATATTTGTTTTGGCAAAACTTTGGAAAAGATTAGACTTAAGCCTGCTTAAATTTCTCAAGCTTTTTAATACAGGTATTTCTCGACCTTCAACAGTTCATTTAGTGACCATTCAAAGTTACAATGGCATTGAAAAAACTGTCTTATAACCATTTTTCACACGACTGTTGCAGCCTCTGCATGGTCACGTGATCGAATTCAGATTCGCTTATGACAGTTGAAGTGCCTTGTGGTCATGTGGCCTTCTAACAAGGAAAGTCAATAGGGAAGCCAGATTCACTTAATAACTGGATTACTAACTTAACAACTGCAGTGATTCACTTAACAAATGTGGCAAGAAAGATTATGGCACAAAATTCACTTCTGTGGATTTTGGCACTAAATGTTCTTTCTGCTTAATAAAATCTCAGGGGTACCCTGTACTAGGAAAGTGCAGTATCAGCTTATGGGTTGTGTGCCATGTCATGTCAAAAGTGATTGTAAAAGTATAAGTGGGGCCAGGATCAACTTTTGGGGCTGTCTGGGGTTGTTACAAAGTGGTATTCCTTAACATTATACCTCAAAACTTAAGGCATATATTTTGTTCTTCACCCCCCTGTTATTCTAGAATTGAGGGGAAAAATGGATCAAAATCAATCAGGTAATAAAAGTATTATGAACTAATTAGCATAAACAGAGGTTTCATTTTCTAGGACTGGAATGAGGGAAGGAAAATCTTGTAAAATTTTGGATTACATTGCTGTTTGATTTTATTTTTAAGAATAATTGATTTCTTTCCTACTTTTAAGGATATGTAAATGCTCGCCTGGAAAAAGAAGCACCAATTTTTAACAAACAGAGAATTGACTTCACACCTCCCAAGAAGATTAATAGTATGGTTGTCTCTTCTAACCAACTGTGTATGAGTCTTGGAAAAGACATTATATTTAGGTAAGCACTACTTAGAGTTTCTTTATATATTTATAGACCATCTCTCAAAAGAAATCAGAAGAGAACTATCTCTGTTTTTTTTAAACATAAAAAAATAAAGCATTAAAAGGGTGGGGAAATAAGTTTGAATCAGACTGTGATAATTTCAAGATTAGTGCCAGCTGCATTTTTGCATAATATTTGTTTTGTAAGAATATCCTTTGATTATCAAATCATGAATATGATATATTTAAGGAGAGCCTTCCTTGCAGATCTTAAGGATAGGGCAAGCTGGAGAAGCATTTCTTCAGATTTTGAATCTAAAGTTACTTAGGACTTTACAAATAGCCATGGAGACTTTGAATTAGTCTGGAAAAAGTTGGGAACCAGTGCAAAGTCTGTGCCATCAGTCTTTATATTCCATTTCATTGCACCCGTTGACATTATAGCAGATCCATTTTGATGCCCACCCTCCCAGTGTTGATTCTTGGTGATTGGAACAGTTTTGTGCATAATCAGTCATAATACACTAGTTTATTAGAGCTTGATTGGAAGATTATCAAAAGTCTCTTTGTGGCATTAGTGATAAGAGTACTGTACATTAAGGTATATGTCCAAGTTTCATGCTTAAATAGAAGTATATGCTGACCCAGGACAGTGCTTTATGCATTTCTGCCCTCTCCTTCAGACTATGTATACACTAAAATGGCTGATATTTTTAGTCATGTCTTGTACCTTGTTGTTTCAAAATGTAGCTTGCATCCCACCTGCACCTGAAAAAAATACTGTCTGTTAAAATTTTAGAATCTAAAGCTGATGTTTTTAGCAAAAAAAAAAGAACCTCCCAAAACAAATCAATTTGTACCCGGATAATGATGGATATATCCTCTCTGCCTCAGCCTCTGAAAAGCATCTGCCAGTCAGAGTAGATTATACTGGATTATAGATTATATATATATATATTTAAATGAACATTAAAGTAATTTCAAATGTGAAAGGCAACAGGAAGTTTTTTCCTGGTTTTGTGGAAATGCTGAGGTTGTCAATTTTCAAGACTGCTTTCTGAATTCTTCATGTTTTGAATAATGTGTGTGTGTGTGTGTGTGTGTGTGTGTGTATTTATCTTGATCTTGTATTTTATTATTTTACATTTGGGCTTGTACAACATACTAAATTAGGCTAAAAAGCAAATGGATAGATTGTCATTCTCTGCATCTGGGGAATTCTGTAATTTTCTTGCTTATTGTGTAAAGCAGACCATCATGTTTGACCATGACATTGTTTATTTGAGCATAACATGTTATGCAGATATAGCAGTTGTGTTAATCTGTGTTTAAGGTAAAGTTTATTGCTGGAGGAAAAATAAAGAAAAACCAGCCATTGGTTAGCCATAGTGAAAATAATATTAAATTGTCCACTAACTGCGTGTATAAAAGTAAATACATATTTTTATAACAATTTGCCCTCAGACCATACTCTAATAGTCATTAGCATTACAGAAATCATACTGGGAAAATGGACCTAATCACTGCTCCTTGGGGAAAGCATTTTCTAGGAGGGACTTCCATGAGTACCAGATGGTGAACTTCTGGTAATGGAGTCCCTTTCCAAAGGGCCTCCCTGGCTCATTCAGATAACTAGGAAGACTCATAGAAAGACCTATCCCTCAGATAGTCTGTGCTGTTTATTACTGCTATTAATAGTATTTGTGCCTCAGGGAAATCATAGACCCTTGATTGTGGCAGTTCTTAGTCTCATGATCTTTGTTGAAATGAGTGTAGATTTACAGAAAGCAAAATCTATTCTGAAAAAATAGCATGAAACTGTCTTCATAAACTCTTTTACGACGGTGTTTCTGTCTCTTTTCTTCCAATCTTTCAAGAGTTTGCTTTTCTCCCTTTTTATGTAGACTTGATGTAGCCAAGGCTGATGAGCCCAATCAGGTTGAACTTGGACGAAAAGATGAAGCCAGTGTTCATAAGCTTTTCTTGGACCAGACAGGTAAGAGGATAATAGGGATTGCAGAAGGCTATTTGATATTTTTAGTAAATAGTATAAATATTTGTGTTTTATTTCAGTATATTTTCTCTCAGAAAATCTACCATTTTGTTTTCTTTATGGCTTTTTATAGCTATCAAACTATTGAAAACTGGATGCTGACTAGCATAGATGAGCCTTTAAAACTATCCAACAGGACTCTGAAAAATATAATCCTGAGTATTTTTGAATATTTGGAGGCTGTGAAATCTAAATTCATAGCTTTCCTCAAACATCCAAGTTTCATGTTTGGTCCTTCCTGTAATTCTAGATTAATTCCCTTTAATCCTCTTTCTCTACAGGTTCTCATCTTATCATTGCCCTGAATAGCAGTGAGTGTCTCTACTTGAACAGAAGTACTCAAAAGATACGGCTTCTTTCCCGTTGGAAAGGTCATTTGATTGAAAGTGTGGGTTGGAATAAAATTTTTGGTACAGAGATAAACACAGGCCCCATTTTGGTTGGAACATCACAAGGCCAAATATACGAGGCTGAGATTTCTGTCACTGAAGGCAGTCTCTTTAGTACTAATCCAGATCAATATTTCCGCCTGATTTATACCTTGGAGGAGGAAGCTGGTCCTGCCCCAGTCTGTTGCCTTGAAATAGAGCGAGGAGTTGATGGGAAATGGTTTATCATTGCCACCACTCACAAAAGGCTTTTCCAGTTTGTTGGCAAGATTCCGGAAGGGTCAGAGCCTCAAGCCTTTGGCACCATATTTAGCATGCCTGAAGATCATTTGCCTGGATTTCGAGAGTTTCCGGCTAGTCTTGGCTACAGTGAAATTGCATTCTACACTCCCAAGCTTCGTTCTTCGCCCAGTGCTTTTGCTTGGATGATGGGAAATGGGGTCTTGTATGGCTCTCTGGATTACGGACGTCCCGATTCTGTTCTGAGTGATGAGCAAGTGTGGGAATATCCTTCTGATGTAGACACACTAGCCAATAAACCCATCTCCATAGTGCTCACCCAGTTTCATTTTCTGCTGCTTTTTCCTGATAGAGTGAAGGCTGTATGCACTTTGAATGGGCAAGTTGTCTTCCAGGATGTATTCTTAGAAAAGTTTGGCTCACTAAAGCGTATGATCAAAGATCCTGCATTTGGACAAATCTGGATTCACACTGAGAAAGTTGTGTTTCGGTATAACGTTCAGCGAGAATCCCGTGATGTATGGAAGATGTACATGAATATCAACAAATTTGATTTGGCTAAAGAGTACTGTAAAGACCGCCCCGAGTGCCTGGATACTGTGCTGGCAAAAGAAGCAGAATACTGTTTCCAAAACAAGAGATATCTGGATAGTGCAAAGTGTTATGCACTGACCCAAAATTACTTTGAGGAGATTGCTCTTAAGTTTATTGAAGCTAAACAGGAGGAGGCACTGATGGAATTCTTGATAAAGAAACTGGCTAGCTTGAAGCAGTCTGAAACAACACAAATAACTCTGCTGACCACCTGGTTAACGGAACTATATTTAAACCGCTTGGGGGTGCTGGAAGGGGATGGGTCAAAGCAAGACCTCTATGGGCAGACCAAGGAGAAGTTCCGGAGTTTCTTGAGTAGCCCCAAAATCAAAGACTCCCTCCGCAACAATCGGTCAACTATTCATGAGCTGTTGGCAAGTCATGGGGACACAGACCACATGGTATACTTCGCTGTCATAATGAATGATTACGAGCGAGTGATAGCCCATTACTGTCAACATGAAAATTATAATGAAGCATTAAAAGTCCTATCCAGAATCAAGAACGAGGAACTCTTTTACAAGTTTTCTCCAATTTTGATCCAGCATATGCCCAAGAAAGTGGTTGATGCTTGGATTGAAATGGGCAAAGACTTGGATGCCAAGAGGCTAATTCCTGCTCTTGTCACCTACAGTCAGAGTGGAAGTACCCAGCAGATCAATGAAGCCATTCGATACATGGAATTCTGTGTGAATGAGCTAGAAGAAACTCAGGAGGCCATTCACAATTATTTGTTGTCACTCTATGCTTTGTGTCGGCCTGACTCATTACTGTCCTACTTGGAACATGCTGGAACATTCGCTGATGGTATCCATTATGACCTGAAGTATGCACTTAGGCTTTGTGCAGAACATAGCCACCACCGAGCATGTGTTCATGTTTATAAAGTTATGGAGATGTATGAAGAAGCGGTTGATCTAGCTTTACAGGTAAATATGCTTCTGCATAAATAACGGGTTGCTTTAATTTTTCTCCTTGAAATTTCAGGATCTCTTAATCATCTAAAAAGCTGAAAGAGGCAGCATCGAATGTTGGCTGAAGATAAAGAATGAATTAGGAAACTACTGTTACATTTATTGGTTAAAAAATAAATGCTATTGGAACAGATTCTCTAATATGAACATTGTCTTGCTGTATTAGATAAAGGCCTGTTTACAGATAGTTGTCGACCGACAACCACAATTAAGCCCAGAATTATGATAGTAAGTCATTGCAGTCATAAGTCATGTCACCATATGACTGCACTGGATTTTATGAATGTTTTTATAATAGTCATTAAGCAAATTATGTCATACAGTTGATGTAGAAAGTCTACACACCCCTATTAAAATGCTAGGTTTTAGAGATGTAAAAAAAATTAGTCCAGGATAAATCAACTTCAGAATATTTTCCTCTTAATATAAGCTGTACACTTCGGTTGAAAAACTGAAAAACTTTAGGGGGGAAATTTAAAAAAATACAACAGTGGGGTTGGATAAGCATGCACTCCCTTTAATACTTTGTTGAAGCACCTTTGACTTTATGACAGCATTCAGTCTTCTAAGGTAGGAGCCTATCAGCATGGCAACATCTTGCCTTGGGAATCTTCCTTGCAGATTTTCAAATGGGTTCAGGCTTGGCCATTCCAAAACTTGGATCTTCTGGTGAAGCCATTCTTGTCGATTTGGAGGTGTGCTTTATTGTCATGTTGAATGGTAAAATTCCTCTTCATAACCAGCCTTTTAACAGAGGTTTTGTGCCAAAATTGCCTGCTATTTGGGACAGTCCATAATTCCCTTCACCTTGACTAAAGCCCCAGTTTCAGCTGAAGAAAAACAACCCCAAAGCATAACACTGCCACCACCATGCTTCATTGTGGGTATGGTATACTTTTGGTGATATGCAGTGGTGTTTTTTTTTCACCAAACATACTTTTTGGAATTATGGCCAAAACGTTCATTATTGGTTTCATCAGAGCATAGCTCATTTTCCCACATGCTTTTGTCACACTTGGTGTAGGTTTTTGCAAAATGTAGCTGAGCTAGGATGTTAATTGATGACAGGTGTATATTGACTACTATTTACCATTAGCTTGAATGTAATTGGTTAATTCTGAGCACAGCCATAGCCCTCCCTATAAGAGGTGTGCACATTTGTGCAACCATATTATTGTATGTTTTTAAATTGTCATTTTCTCCCTAAAAGATTTCAATTTGTTTTTCAATTGAATTATAGAGCTTATATATTATATTAAAGGTAGAAAAAATTCTGATTTATCTTGATCTGATTTTTTTTAATACCTCAAAAACCTGTCATTTTAACAGGGGTATATAGACTTTCTATATCCACTGTAAATCTGACTCTAGTTTATCCAATTGCAGAAAATGGCAAAACCATCACAAATGTGATCACATGACCACATGATGATGAAATTGCAAATACAAATTGGTTACCAACTACCTGAAATGTGATCATGTGACTGTGGAAGTAGTGGAAGTTTGTGGATGGGTCATATATAACTTTTCTGAGGTTGCAGTAACTTCAGACAATCACTTTTCTGATGCTGCAGTAACTTCAGACAGTTATTAAACAACTGTTTGTAAATCAAGGACCTGTAGCCAACTTTATCTCAACAACAACTAACATTGTTCATGGGAAGGTCATGGAGATTGAAGGCACAGTTCAGGTTAGGAATTTCCCCGCAAAAAGGGATAGGGTGGGTTAAGGAAAAATTTTTTATTCTCCCACAATTTTAGGCTTGTTGCATCTTAGAATGCCTGATCTTTAAAATGATCTACCACTACAAAAAACAGTATCCAGTATTGGCTGAAGATAATGACAAATATCTCTTTTTGTCTATCTCTTTTTCAACAGTGTTTTTTATGATAGGAGATAGAAGGATAACTGTGTTTGTCTTCCCCTTCTTTCTGTTTTTTCCCCTTCTCTTTAAGGTGGATGTAGATATGGCAAAATCCTGTGCAGATCTTCCTGAAGAGGATGAGGAGTTGAGAAAAAAGCTGTGGCTGAAGATTGCTCGTCATGTTGTACAAGAGGAGAAGGATGTTAAGAAGGCCATGGCTTGCCTTTCTAGTTGCAATCTGCTGAAGATTGAAGATGTGTTGCCTTTCTTCCCAGACTTTGTCACCATCGATCACTTCAAGGAAGCTATCTGCAACTCTCTAGAGGCCTATAACAAGCACATAGAGGAGCTGAAGACGGAGATGGAGGAAGCCACCCAAAGTGCTGAAAGGATCAGGGAGGACATTCAGGAGATGAGAAACAAATATGGCGCTGTTGAACCACAAGAAAAATGCGCAGCGTGTGATTTTCCACTTCTAAACCGTCCTTTTTACCTGTTCCTTTGTGGACACATGTTTCACTATGATTGCCTTCTGCAGGCAGTTTACCCAAACCTGCCTGCCTATAAGCAAGCTAAGCTGGAAGACCTTCAAAAGAAGATGTTGGCTGCAAGCCAGCCTTCCAAATCCCATCACCGCCATAAGGACACAGCAGATACTCTTGGTCAAGGAAAAGGTCAGCCAAGTCGAGAACAGACAAAAGCTGACATAGATGATATTGTGGCGGCTGAATGTGTATATTGTGGTGACTTAATGATCCGATCCATTGATAAGCCTTTTATTGATCCAGAGAGATACCAAGAAGAGATGCAGAGCTGGTTGTAGGATGTGAGAATGAAGTTGCCTATGAAGCATGAAACTTGGCCGATGTTCCCCCAGTATTCTAAATAGGTTTGAAAAAGCACTATATCCTGCTCTTTATGAACTAATGGTCAGTGACGATGATTGTTTTACTAAATTATTTGTCTAATATAAATTTAGAAACATTCGTACCTTAAATACCTTAAATACCGTATGGATTTTTGTATGGAGAAACCAAATTAAAATAATACCAGTAGCATATATTACATCTGCACTATACCCATAATTCTATGAATAATTAGACAGAGGTGAGGATGCCCAGCTGCATAGGTTTACCCTGTTTTCATGCAAAGAGCTCCCTTGGTTCTTATTAATAGATACACAAGGTCACGGCCAAATGTATTCATCTGTCAGGGGAATGGACCCTATTGGTAAATAGGAGAATTGGGGAATAATGGAAACAAGAGGAAGACAGCACTTCAATGTGCAAAGGGAAGTCTACTCATATAACAGATGAATTTCATAAACGATAAAAATTATGTGCGAGGTCCCATTTCTGACAACATCCCAATTGTACACAGATATGGCAGGGAAGCGTCCTGACATCCAATTTTTAGTCAAAGCACGCATAAATGCTATATTTTGATTATTGTCCATTGAAATTATCTTGTATTTTTTCTGGGTTTCCTTGAAGGTTTAGTTGGGTAGCTGCAAACTGTTGTTTGGATAACTTACGGCGCTATGATTGAAAGCATTCCATGTTTTCAGTTAAGATTTTCTATTGCATTGTCATTATTGTCATTGTTACTGCCATCTGCATATTTATCTGCATTTGTGGCATTTAGACAAAAAAAAATTAGACTCCGGCATGCCATGAGTTGTAAACCTTGCAAGTGGTTCAGATAATTTATTATTAAACCGGAACATTTAGTTAGAAGAATGGTTGACTGTAGGTTTGGAGCAAAAAGTTGATTCCTCTCTCTTTTAAAGAGTGTGATTGTGTTTGATATACAGTGTACAAGAGATTTAGGTAACAGAATGCAAGCTAACGAGTAGTTAAGAGGGACTTTGTATCTAAACCACATTTTCTGTGGGCACTGGTTTCAAATTACTGTGAATAACAAGTTACATTATATTTGTATCAAAAGATTCACTAAAATACGTTTAATGGCTATGAATTTGTAATTAATTATGCTTTTTGTCCTTAGTTGCCTATTAAAGAGTCCTGAAATTATTGTCTAATGACTTTCTATTGTGTACTTTGTCCTTGCTTTTTCGCCATTTCTGCTGTTAGATTGCTAACAGAGCCTAGTATTGTAAATTGTGTGAATACTTGGTGTTAATGTGTCAACCAAGTGGTGGATTTCAACAGCCTATGGTGAAAACAGTCACATAGCATGACGTATGAACATACATGTTCTTACATAGCTCACAGTCCAGCTAAGACTACCCCATCTTTTTTTTTGCCTGAATATCTGGTTTCCTCAGAGAAGTTGTTTTTTGTTAAGGCATAAATGGAAAGTTTGCACTTCTACATCAGTTCTGGCTTGTGCAATTTGTAAGTTTGTAAGATAAACTTCTGCCTCTTAAAAATTGCTGTGTTGGGATAAAAGATGAGTAACTGTACTGTATTATTTGTGGGTGAATCACTGAAGAAATGACTTATTGCTGCAATGTTAGTGTATAATACTAGAATATCAGCTAGCTTCTTGTTGGCTCTACGTGATTGCTTCTGATAAACCATTTCAGCCCACTGTTTTATTTTGGTTTTTTTATTGTTTATTCACCTGTATTTTTATATGAATGCTATTTGTACAGATAGTACAAATTTATTGGCCATTTATTTGTGCTATATTAAAATAGAACGTGAGTGATACCCAAGTTCGACACCTTTGTATAATGGCAGCCCAACCCTCAGGGAGATAAATTAGGAACAAGGGGGATATTTAGGAAGGCTGCTAGGCAGAAACTTTTTATGAATTTTACTTCTGATGTTTGGGACAATGAAACTCCCTCTTGTATTTGAGTCAGTGCGAACAAAGTAGTTGACCATATCTACTATTTAAAGCAACATAAACTTTAATAAAATTTTAAAGGATAAATTGACAGTAACTTATTAAATATTATACAGCATAGCAGATTTTTATTATGTCATATACAACGCAATAATTGAAACAGTTTTTGAACAAAAATAAGGTTCATGTGGCTGCTGCTCATGCATTTATCCTGAAATTCTTAACTTAGAATATAGAATAACAGAGTTGGAAGCAACCAGTTCTCTGGTTGCTGAGTGGGTGTGGCCATGGGGGGCGTGGCCTAGTTAGCCTTCTGCACCACCCTGACATGGGAGGAAAAATGGGCTGCAGGGGGCCTGTTCTTGCCCTCCCTGGGCTCCAGAGGCTTTCCTTGAGCCTCCAGAAGGATGAAAATGGCCACCTCGGGGTCCGGAGGCTCCCTGGAGGCTAAAAATGGGCCCATTTCCCGACCCTGGAACTTCCAGAAGGCCCATTTTTTGCTCTCTCTGAGCCTCCACATGGGCCCTGCACTTGCCTGCAATCCAAGACGGGCCATGCGGGAATTTCTGGGAGGGTGTGGGGCAAGACGGGTGGGATTTGTTGGTTTGCTGAACTGGCCATAAAATTAACAACTGGTTTGCCTGAACTGGTACGAACCGGTACCAGCCCACCCCGGTTGGAAGGTACCTTAGAGGTCTTCTAGTCCAACCCCTTGCTTAGGCAGGAAACAAACTTGTTACTTGTGTTGGAAACACAGATAGTACTCATTTAGTTACTGCCTCATTTAGTAACTGCAGCTAGAAATGATGTTGATAACATAATTTCCTGACTTATATAATCTTAGGTCTGCAAAGCAAAGGAAAGTTGAAGCAAAATCATAAGCTCAGTTGCAGTTTCGCATAATGACCACATAATTGCTCCACTTAATGACCAATTTGCTGGTCCCGATTGCGGTTACTAAATGAAGACTACCTGTACCACACTGAACAAGGAATAAAATGAATAAAATCAGCCTCGGCCATTAGGGGTCACTGTTTTCTTTAAGACCGTTTTCTTTATTCTTCATTTATTCTTCTTGATAGAACACACCCCGTTTTATATGCTTCATTTGCATGCAAAATATTCACGTGTGGAATCATATGAACTTAAGTTTCAGTAACGTTTCCAACAATAGGAAAGAACAAGTATGACCCTCGATAAAACAGCAATCTTTACCTAAACTGACCTGCAGCTTATTGCAAAGTGACATTTATGTGTGACATTTGAATAGAATAAGATGAACTTTCCCTCAGGCTCAGATCGTGGTGACTTGGTGGGTTTGTCCATGCATACTTGGTGCTGGAGAAGACTCCTGCGAGTCCCTTGGACTGCAAGGCGAACAAACCAGTCAGTCCTGGAGGAGATCAACCC
>JANHFR010005032.1:0-14261 GCA_032468015.1 Mimophis mahfalensis | reverse complement strand
CTCTGATTGGCTGACAGCATAGCCATGCCCACTAAGCCATGCCCACAGAACCGGTAGTAAAAAAAATTTGAATCCCAACATTGACTGTAATGCTCCCATGAGACTTCCTTTCCAA
Organism: Mimophis mahfalensis; assembly: GCA_032468015.1. NCBI lineage: Eukaryota > Metazoa > Chordata > Lepidosauria > Squamata > Mimophis > Mimophis mahfalensis. The sequence continues at coordinate 14,146 of JANHFR010005032.1, read as the reverse complement.
CAGGCTCCTCTGTTTACCAAGAAGCTGAAGAAAATGGTGAAAAACCAAAAGTGGACATAACCAAACCCTGGTAAAAGTTCATGCTGTGCCTATGCTGTGGTGATAGGTCTCAGGAGAAGAAGGCGAAAAAACTACTTTTAACAGCGAAAAGATTATGTAATTTACTCTGTGGAAGACTGGAAGTGTTGTGGCTCTGTCACCTGATGCTGATTTGGCAGCCGACACTGACGCAGAAGATGACCTGGAGTCAACAGGAGATAATGGGGGCTGACAGCAGTGAGGAGGAGTCCTTGGCTGATGCCAGAGCAAGGCATCAACTGAGGAGAGTACAGCAACGCCAAAAGGGGAGAGGCCAGGCTGCAGCTGACCACTAATTGGGCCACAACCTAGAGGAAATAAAGGGTATGGCTGGGCCTGGTTCTCTGCAGGAAACAACATTTGCATCTCATCATGAAACTGTGTTTGCTTTTGGAATTCTTGATCAGCCTCCAGCTTTCTTCTGCACTCTTGCCCGGTAACTTATCTGTATCTGTTAATTGGCTTCTGTTGGCACCTTTCCCAGTCTTCATTAGACAAGGACAATATTGTGCTTTTGTATTCACAGTGGGTGTTTGCTTTAAAGGCAAAGAAAGCATTCTGCTTGTGGACATACAAATGCTGGGGGTTTTGCTTAACACTGCCTCTGGATTGAGGCCGAGCCGAGGGGAACAGAATAGGATGTGAGACCAAGACAAAATTGGGAGGACTATGACAAGGAATCCTAGAGCTACAAAGAATGACAATCCACCCTGTCTAGAACGTTCTATCTAGTGGTAGAACTGTAGATCTAGTTTCTCCAGTTTCTCAATTCCTACAAATTTCTCTCCCTGTGTTTTAGGATATTTTTCTCCAGTTCATCTTGATTGAGGGCTCATGACTTGATATATGCAAATGACTGATTGCAAAACTTCCTGACCCACTGTCAGCCTTCATCTTGCAAGTTCTTTTCAGCGACGCCTAATAGGAAATTATGCAACTATGCTTCTGGGTGAAATATGGCATCATGTAATTGCTACTCAAGAAAAGTTCAAGGCCTCCTTACTTGCTTCTTTAAATCCCCTGCACTTCTTCTGTGATGGGAGGATTGATGTGCCATTTAAAATGTTAGAAAAAAATCTCTGAAATCACATTCTGCCTGTTTTCTCTATTTGACATAAATGTCTTGCAGAATTGTGAGGTGCAAATCAGATTGATTGATTGATTATGTGTCATCAAGTCATTATCTAGTCTTAGCAACCACAGAGATCTTTTTTCCCCTCATGCAAATCAGACTCCATGTAAATTATTATATTCTAGAAAGCATATTAGTTCCAAGTCTATAATTTTTTTCTATTTTTCCTCCATCTATTTAGATGTATACAGTTATAGGATATTTGTGATTGACAATATAAATAAATTACAATGATTCTTCATACATTTCTTTTATTTGGGATCCAATAGGCCCCAAATTACTGCACAGCTTGCTATTTCTGAATTGTCCTCCCCAATTCTCTTAAACACCAGATGTCATCAGCATAACATAGCAAACTGTACCTAGAGTGAACAGTGCCTCCAAAATTTCTTTTAGGGACCATCCTAATTCAGTGATTTTACATGAGGTTACACAAAACTAAGCAAGCTGCAAAAAAAATCAAACAAAACAAATGCTGCTTCTTTCAAGAGTCAGTAGTAAGGTGACCAGACATCCTGCTTTTGGCGTGACAGTCACGCTTTATATTAATTTGTCCCACATCACGCCTTCTTTTTAAATGTCCCGCCATGCCGCCCTGCTGCGCCCCCTGTGCTGCCACCACCCGCCCCCCCGTGTCCACCACCGCTGTTCCACGCCGTGTGCCAGTGGCACCACTGTTCCTCCTGCACCCCCGCCATGCATGGCCGGCACTGCTGGCGTTCCTCAGCGTGCACCACCGGCGTTCCTTGGCGCGTGCTGCTGGTGTTCCTCGGCACACGCCGCTGGCATTCCTCCCACCCCCTGCCACACATAGCCAGCACCGCCTGCCTTCCTTGGCGCGTGCCGCGGGCGTTCCTCCCCCCCGCTGCTAACCTCCCGCCGGCATCTGGTCACTTTAGTATTATTCATGTGTGTCAACTTTATTCTTGGAATGGCAGTGTCCCTCTCTTCCGGGTGGTTTCTCCTGCTGTACTTTGACACTGGAGGATTAAGGATTAAGAATACAAACCTCCCATGATGTTTCACTTCTGACTGGTAAGTAAAATGAGAATAAAAATTACTTGATCCAGTTGACTTGTAGCTTCCTTATGCACAACATTAGCATGAGTGTACAATATCTATCAAAGTAAAAGGTGACTTTCCAAGTCTGGGTGGGGGAAGCACATAGCTCATCCTCAGGGAAATGTCCTATTCTTGAATTAGGATTTTAAAAATAAGCCTACGGTCCTTTGATTTCCAGCAATATAAAGTGATGTGTAGCCTCCCAATTATGACTCCACTGTGACTCTCATTACTTTTCCTAACAGCTATTCTGGCTACAATGACTACGAGAGTTGCAGCTTAATAGCAGCTGGAAGGCCAAACATTGCCATCTTTGGTTTAGTAACATTAGGAAATGCTATAAACCCGGGGTGTCAAACTGGCGGCCTGTGGGCCAGATGTGTCATGTGCAGGCCAGCCCACCCCAGCTCCGCAAATGGGGAAAACATTGCAAAACATCACATGATGGCATCGTGACACCACGAATTTGACACCCATGCTATAAAGCAAAAGGATCCTCTTATTTTACTGCATTTATTTGCTAAGAAGTGTAGGTTAGCATGCTTTTTTATGGTATGGAAAAAACAAAATGCATAGCTATTTCCAAAGACATTATGTTAGGAATGTATTATTCACACAGAGGAAGCAAGGTCCAGCTGTGTCTGGGGGAAGGATACATTCTCACACACACATAGGTGTACACACATTTCCCACACTTTTCTGGACTATAAAATTAAAACTTAGAGGTCTCACCTTTCCAAGCAGACTTTGAGCTCAACACTCAAAACCCCTTTAAAACCTTTGTTCCAAATGGCCAAGGTCCAGGAAAACTCACCCATAGACTCAATGGGTCTGTTGCTGGCGAAGGTCTGCTTACCTGGGCCAGGTCCATTGGCCAGGTTAGCTTGGAATCCCATCTACTGGGTACCAAATTGTTGGAAGAAATATCCAACTAGGTTCAGTTCCAAATGGGAAGAAAGACACTGGAAACATGGTTTGGAAAGATGGTTTAATGATGGACAGGATCACATGCCTTGGAGCTCTTGGGTGAAAAGGGAAGAGATGCTGAGAGTCCCTTGGTTTTATACCCTCTCTGGCTTTGAGCTTCCTGGGGCGCAGGAAAAATACCCTGATTGGTTGCTGTCAGGGGTAGCTTGTCTGTGTGCTAAGTTTGGTTGAATCTGCTGGGTGATGCAATCTTCTCAGATGCCATTGGTGAGATGGGTAGAGGAACATAATCCTACCATGTCCTGAGGGCGATGACTTAATCCCATCATCTTGGAGCTGAAGCGGGGGCAGGGAGCTGCAGGACACTGCTTTGTCTTTAAAAACACGTTTCTCCTTTCCTCATCCAGGGAAATATAATATTCTGCCTTTTTAATATTTTCTAGAATATTTCATTCTTCTAGGAGAGGGGTGCTAACTTTCTACAGAAGTAAACTTTCATTCATTTATGTCATATATGCCAAACACTGAGCTGAGAAACCCCTTCTTTTTCAAATGTTAAGTAAATAAGGCAGTTTCTTTGTCTCAAAGCTGATGATTAATGATTTCCCAGGTAATCAAATAAAGGGTGACTACAAAGCAGGCCACATAGTCGCTGGAGTACAGAAGACACCTCCCACTATAGAGTGGGTGGAAAACAGTTATTTGCAGCCTTCCTGGGTCTAGGAAGAGGAAGGTCATAGAGGAAGAAAACAGGGCCAGATTATATTAGATTTTAATTTATGACTACTATATCTAGTTCAGTTGTGTACCATATGATAAACTCACCAATTTGTAGGCTTGGTTTGCTTTGGTTTGTTTCAGCCATTAATAATTGTCTTGGGTTTATTGCATAGTGATTTCAATATGAAGTTATTGTTGGAAGCAAATGTTTGAATTAAATAAGAGATTTGGCAACTTTATTCCCTAGAAAGACATTATAGGCAGGAAATATGGCTTGCCCCCCCCCTTTTTTTTGGGATAGTTGACCAAGCTGTTACTTAACCACAGATTTAAACATCCAAACAATTGTGAATGACTTCAGAATGTTTAATTTGCTTTTTGAACTTCCTGCTTAGCTACACAGTTCTGCATAATTGAGAAATCAACTTGGAGTGACAGATTAATTTTTACCCCTTTCATTCCTCAAAATAAATACAGTTTGCAGTGTTCACAGAAATCTCTTACACTGACTCCCTTCTCTCTTTCATTTTGCCAGCTCAAAAATCTGCCAGGAAGCTGCCAATTCAACCACATCGATGCATAACATGTGGCTATGCAGGGCACCAAGACATGGAAAGGGAAAAGGTGTTCTTCTAGGCACGACAACTCGGATAACACAGCAGACAAGGCATGAAGACTGCTTTTCGGTGGCGAAGCAGAGGGGAAGATACAGTAGATTTTAGGGAAAGGGAAAAGCAAAAACCAATGCCAGGGTTAAAAGTCTTTCAAGTACAGCTCCTGCTGCTTTAAAAATCACAAAAATACCCACTGAGGCCAGAAGAAATCAAAAGAAGATGGAGAAGAACAAAAACCTGGAAAGGAGTATAACCAAGGAAGTGGTCTGGTATCTCTTCATAAGACCACTATGAGAGATTAATGATACTGGCCATATACAAAAATCAATGCAGATAATTTCTTTGATTTAAAAGAAAAGGCCATGGATTCTAGTCCTGCCTTGGCACAAAGTCAGCTAAGTGACCTTCGACCAGTCTGTCTCAACCGTAGGAAGGAGACAATGCTAAGCCACTTCTGAAACCCTTGGCACAAAGACTGCAGGATTGATTGAATGAAAGAAAAATAATAAGCATATACGCAGTATCACTAAAATACTGGTATAAGCTTTCATGGCTGACATCAATCAAGCAGTGATGAGCCGTTGGGGTAAATGAGCATGCTCTACTTTTCTGATGGCCACGTTTTTGCTTCATCTGTTCCAAAATTTCATCATTGCTTGCAGATTGTTAATGTTGTCTGAATGTAATTAAAATAAATATTGACTCAATAATGCTTCAGAGTTCAGATCTAAATAAGTTCATAGTGAAAACTCTTTCAAGAGATAATTCAAAACAGCAAACAGATACAGCAGAAGGAACCAACTGGCTGGAAAGATTTGGAAAACATCTGACTGAGAACAACTGAGATATTCAATGTGAATATGAGGGATAGGAAGCTAAGATCCAATAAAAGGATACCTGTATAGTGAGATAGGCAGCTTCAGCTTAAAAGAAAATAAGATGCTATAGTCTCACGTGGAATGCTGTCACTTGGGTTTATGTTTATACATACAACACATCTGGTGGTACCTTGAAACACAATCCCATGCAGTTTAGTTGTGGTAAGCTCAATGAATCCTGGGTTTCTAATTGGTCCACCATCTCCCCTACTCACCTGACCTGGCCCCTTCGGACTATTATCTGTTCCCAAAGAAACACGTGAAGGGGCAACATTTTGAGGACATTTCTGATGTCAAAGATGCTTCTGGGAGCTGGTTTGCAGCCCAACCAAATGACTTTTATGTGAACGGTCTAGAAAAGCTGCAGTTACGCTGTACCAAGTGCATTAGTCTCAGGGAGTAATATGTTGAATAAATGTGTTACTTCATAACTCTGGCTCTCTTCTTTCTGGGCAAAACCAGGAACTTCCCTCATAAGCATCTCCTCGTATATCAGAAATGTACTGTAAATATTCTGTCACAGTAGAAACCAATCTGTTGATGTTTCTTTTCTCTGAAACTTGCTTTTCTAGTGAAACTGAATTAATTGGATCCAGAAGTTTTTAAAAGTCATGTTTTGTTTTGTATATGTGTTGGGAGATTATGAGAATTTATGGTTAAGAATCTGGGGAATCCCAAACTGAAAGAGGATGCTGTGGTTGTATGAGTTTTTAAAGCTATCTCTGATTTAAAGGAGGTATTCTCCTTCCTCATCTTTAGATATGTCCTACTTGTCAATCATATCTCTTGAGACAAAATGGCAAATGCCATTATCTGTTTTACTACACCATGCAGCTTTATTCAACCAGCAAGTTTCCTTTTTATTTATACCTCTTGCTTGTTTATCTACAGTGCATTTCCTGATGAAGGGGAAATTTTATAAATACTTTAGATTTCTTGGAAAAGAATATTTTACTGGAAATGCAACCATATACAGAACTAAATAAAAAGTCCACTTCGCAGTCATACTATCAATATCAATGTCCAAGTTTTTAATAAATGTTTAGAAATTTCCATTCTGGGCCAAATTCTGAGGTAATATGTATTACAAAAATAAAAGCAATCTTTTCCTAAAGGTAAAAGGGAAATCAATATCAGACAAATCTTCCAGATATGAACAATGTATTCCACAAAAATCTGTTTGTGTCAGAAGCATCACAATTAAAATAAGGCACACTATATGAGATAAAATTCAAATTATAAAATACAAGATTAAAATATGTATGAGTTAAACAGATCTTGCACAGAAAGTGACCTTCTCCAACCCGATGCCTTCCAAAAATGTCAGATTTCAGTTCTCACAATCTCCCATTATGAACTAAAGACCAAACATCTGAAGGACATGAGCTTGAGGGAGATCATGTGAAAGGAACATCATGACTGCATGGAAAGAATACCATTCCTCTCCTCGACTGCCATTCCAATTCTTTTGAAACATGATTGAAAAGGTTGGGCAAGAGTGAGGAAAGCAGTTCTTCATAACCATTTCTTATAAACAGCCCGAATCCTTTGACTGGTTTCCAACAAAGGGTCCAAGTCAGATGTAGCTTATTTATCGGCTAGTGAGATGTGCTTCCCGTTCTGGCCTTAGGTAGTAATCATGCAACCATATTCTGAATTCTCATTTTCAGAGAGTCTGTTAAATAACTCCATTTACTATGTGTTATTTTGTCTATCTTAGTAGAAACCAGCTCACTGTATCAGAAGAATGCAACAACCACCAAAAGCCACTTAAAGGTTGTTGACACACCCTAGGCCAGTGGTTCTCAACCAGTAGGTCGTGACCCCTTTGGGGGTCGAATGACCCTTTCACAGGGGTTGCCTAAGACCATCAGAAAACACCATATTTTTGATGGTCTTAGGGACCGAGACAAATAATTTTATGTTTGGGAGTCACCACAACATGAGGAACTGTATTAAAGGGTCGCGGCATTAGGAAGGTTGAGAACCACTGCCCTAGGCCCTCCAAAATGAAGCTAGTGGGGAAATGAAACTTGGGTGTTCCCTATATCTGGGCAACTATAAGACACTTTATTTTCCGAATCTGGGGTAAGTGGATGTGCACCTTAAATAGGACTGAATATCCTAATATGGGAATTTGCATACATTTTGGAGGTGGAGGAAGGAAGTACAATTTCAGTATCAAAACAAACAAAAATGGAGAAAGTGTAGGCAAAGTCTTGACAGGAACTATTTGTTTGTACATCTCTCTCTATATATACCTATTTAGTTTTTTGTTCAGGAAGACAAGAAATGCAGTTCCTATTTTTTTTCCCCTACAATAGCAACCTTGAGTTATTGAGATAGGTGGGCAAGAGAGAGTTTTGCTCTCAAGTCACTCAGTCTCAGCTCCACAAAGTAACCAAAACTAAGAAACCAATGCCAGATAGAGCAGGACTACTTTTACAGGAACAGCTATGGTAGCAATCTTGCAAGTCAGAATTCACTTGCTTCCTCTCTCTCTTTATCTTTGGGTGAATTAGAGAGGGGTTTGTCTGATTATTATTTTTTCCAAATCAGTTTCTTAGCCAGGTTCAAGCCACACTTACCTGACTTTGGTTGTGGCTCTTCCTCTCTTCCTCCCAAGGCATTCCCTATGTTCTCTTAATTCAGCTACTTTCCATGGTGGGGGAAATCAACCTGTCTGATTTTAAGGAAAATGTTTCAGTCATTTCCCCCGCCCCCAAACTTTCCATGGATGTACAGTATACAAGCTAAAATTAGGCAAGATAGGACATTCTGAAAACACAGCCAAGTAACTTTGCTAAGATTCTATCTTTCAATACTTGAATGGCAAGAAAGCCCAAGAAAAGCTATCAGTGGATTCCACCAGCATAATTTGTCCTTGGACCAAGCATCTTTTGCTGGCAAGCAAATGATCAATCAATCACTCTTCCTAATATGATGTGTGATAGTGTTGGGCAAATTAAGCTTGGAATGGCATATTTAGCCATCTGTCAGATTGCTCAATTAATGTGTTACAAATGCAGTGCTTCACACCTATAACCTCACTCAGGCTGTTTCTGAATGCTGTAGAGACCAACACAACCAACAGGTTACAGGCAAAGAGAAGGAGCATGAGGAACAATCCATATTGAGCAAGCTGCATTCTTGATTAGTGTGCAATGCAATAATTCCATTAGCAGAGTCAAAGTTTGGCCTCATTTTGGCAGCCATATGTAGGCTAGGGATATCCATGGAGCCAAAGTAGAATAAGTAAAATGGTGCCACTCTACTCTTGTATAACTACTTTATGAAGCATCTTGTTGACAGTAATAATCCCATAAGGCACCTGTGGTGGCAAAATCAGCAACACAAAGTTGGCAGAAAATGGCTCCTCCCTTCTTTAAACTGACTTCCTAGAAGCACCAAAATAACACTCTGTCAAAAGAGCATACTCTTTAAAGAGAACTTAAAGTGATGATGTAATCACTTCTTCCAAAGTGAGCTAAACGCATATTAATAGGTGCCTAACAACAACTGACCAGCACTTCAGAAAGTACCAGTCGCTATTATGTGGGCAGAAGTCAAATTTCCAATCTGTCATGCAACCCAAAATGATTGTGGAAGGGAATTTCCAGTGACTAGACTAATATAACCAATAATGCTGGATAGATCTAAAATGCCGGTTTGGTCTAGTGATAAAGACACTTTGAGCCAGTCACTCTCTCAGCCCATAATCTCAGGCTCAGAAGACAAGCTAGTAGGTCAATTCAAGTTGCAACCAATGCATCAACACTCAATTGATCCAAAACTCTGTACTTGTGTGAAAATACTAGTGAGGGGGGAGGGTTGGATAGATTTTATTCCTAATGTATTAGCAGCCATATGGTTAATGTAGCATCCTAGCTTGTATCTATAGATACAGCTAAAGATGATGTTAAGCCGCTTCAGCTGTCGACTGGAGATGAGAAGATAGGAATGTCATGAAAACAAAGCATAAAAAATGGGCATGAGGGCTTGTCTAATGCCTCAGGGGAACCTGATTATGAACCTTTAGTAAATAACACACATTAATGAGCAAGGAGAACTGTGATTGATTATTACTCATTCAGGAGTAGCTTTACATGACAGAAGTGATTAATTAAATAAAGCTGTACAACCAAGAAATTTCAGAGGAAGTTAATAACTCATAGATAATCCTAATTCAAAGACATTGAATTCAAGCAGAGTGAAAATGGTGATAATACACTGCACTGTGAAGTATCAGGAAGTTTTCCATGACATTCATTTTCTAATTTTAATTTTAATTCAAAAAGAACACAGCAAAGAGAAAATGTTAATTTTAAGTTGGCGGTTAGGCAACCTGCTGTCTTGTAGACGCTTTGGAGCATAATACCCACAATCTCTTCTAATTTATTTTTACTGGAGAATTTTTCAAAATCAGGTTATATATTCCTGGTTTACAGACATATTATACACACCCAAATTCCCATATATAATTGGAAAACAGAAAAATCATCAAAATGAAAAATCTTTTCACCATTGGCATTTTGACAGAAAGTGACTCAAATTTTACTTATGCTTTCCTGCATGAAGTCTTATGTTTAGTTGGCTGCCCATCTGATAAAAGGACCTGAGCATAATTTTTATCCAGAGAAAACTGAGTAGGCAGTAAAGCAACAGAATTCCAAATGGAACTTTCCAACAATAATATGTAATTTTTCTATGCATTATGGAGAACAAAGGAGGTGATCTAAAAGATGTCACATGGAAAGGAAAGGCCAGGCCTAAAGGAAGGGAACAGGAAGAAATGTTTGAATCTAGCCAAGACAGCTTTTCCGATATCCAGCAAAACAATTAGCAGCAGCATTAGCCTGATGTAAATGGATTGAATCATTAGATTATTGCAGAAGCCATTTTTGCCAATTTCTTGGATCTACTTATGTCCTTAACCTCTGGAAAATTGCAAGAAATTGCCCAGTGATCTGCAAATTAGCAGATGTGACTTTTAATCAAGCAGCCCTGCTTATATTATAAAGCTTTTGCACAAAGTCAAATTCTAATTTGGGGACTTCTGCAGTCCAGTATATTGATGCTGATAGCAAGCAAAGCCTGTTTTATGTATTTCATATTTATTAACAGAAAGAGCCACATCATAATGGTGCCCTTGTTTAGCAACTGCCTCATTTAGCAACTCATTTAGCCATCATTTGTAGTTACAATGGTGGTGAAATCATAAGATACCTCCCATTTACAACCTTTGTAGGTCTATGAAACAAAGCAAAATTGAAGTAAGACCATAAAATGTTTCACTTAGTAACTGCCTTACTTGATGACCAAGTTACTAGTCCCAATTGTGGTGGCTAAATGAGAACTACTTGTAATGCGGTAACCTTTCAGAGGAAGAAAGTATCAAGTTACAAGTTTACTCTATGGAACTTTCTAATTAGAATATTGGAAGCAGCAATAAAAATTATCCAAAAGTTTTGATAGCTTTCAAATTGTACAATTATTCCACCTACTCCAGAAATCACTTTACTTACGGTATTATAAAGAGTATTTTTCTACAGATGCACCAGAAGTCTCAAAAAGTAAAAATGTCTTTCTTTGATTTTATTTTTTTTCCCCACCTTTTGCTCACTCTGGTTTTACCACAACATAGGACACAAAGAAGAGGATGGAAGGAGAGAAAAGACACTTGTGGATAGCATCGTCTCCATTTTTCAGATTTTTTTTTATTTTTTATTTTTTGCTTCCTAGCCAATACCAAGAACTGGCTAATGTGTATTTTGTGGTTTAAAATTGCCCACTCCTGATTGTCGAAGCCTTTGGAATTGTCCTTCTCCTGCTTTTGCTTTCATCAGCTGGGACAAGCCGCAGCAGATTAAGATCAAGGAGAAAGTCAACACTTCTCCCCGCAAAAGACAATGGTACAAGTATGTGGAAAATGAGCCCAGCTTGCAAAGGCAATCTGACACCTTGCTCGTTCACGGTGTTGATTCTACTTTGCGCTCTGTTGCAGCATGTCCTGATGGTTGGGAGACTGAAAAGTCCGACCTTCTTAATGAACCATTTATAGGACAGGCGAGAAAGGATGAATGAATTGCACAAGTTTTGGTGGTTAAAAAGTAGCTTGCAGAGTAAATCTGGCTTGTGACTCAATTAATTTACTATTCTTATATGATTGTATTGTATTGTATTGTATTTGTATGCCACCCGTCTCCCGAAGGACTCTGGGTGGCTCACGATTAAAAGACACAAAATACAAAAATTAAAACAGTATTGAACAAGGCATCCAATAAATCATTAAATTTACAAAATTCATTAAAATTAATAATAGTCAGGCTAGCCTGGCTTGTTCAAATAGTCAGGCCTTCAGCGCCCGGAGGAAGGATCGGAGATCAGACATTATCCGGACTTCCGGGGGGAGATCATTCCAAAGGGGAGGAGCTCCCACAGAGAAGGCTTTCCCCCTGGGGGTCGCCAGCCAACATTTCCTGGCCGACGGCACCTTGAGGAGGCCGATTCTGTGGGATCACACTGGACAGTGGGAGGCTATTGGCGGCAGCAGGTGGTCTTGCAAATACCCTGGTCTCTACCCTATGCCTTGATCCCACCTCTTCTCAAACTTGTATGAATGTATAAAATGTTAATTTATAATTCAATAGAACCATTAAGAGTCAGGGAGAGAAAAAGTGGCAATTCACATGATTCCCTGTTTTCTCTGTGTAGGAAGTTAGCACCCACCCCTCTCTTAGAAAAAATGAAATATTCTAAGAAATATTAGAGAAGCAGAATATTATATTCCCATGGATGAGAAAAGGAGAAACATATTTTTAAAGACAAAGCAGTTTCCTGCAGCCCCCTGCCCCCCCTTCAAGGATGATGGGATTAAGCCCTCAGGACATGATGGGATTAGCCACATGGCACCTGGGAAGACTATATCACCCATCAGTTTCAACACACACACACAACCTACAATGCTAGCTATGATCTCTGACAACGACCAATCAGGATACATTTCTTGCCACAGGTAAAGGGGGCAGATTCAGGGCCCAACAGAGGTATAAAACCAAGGGACTCTCAGCATCTCTTCCCTTTTTGTGCCCAGGAGCTCCAAGTCATGTGATTCTGTTCACCATTAAACCATCTTTCCAAACAGCCTCCATGTTTCCAGTGTCTTTTCCCCCGACTTGGAACTGAACTCAGATGGACATTTCTTCCAACATCTGTAATACAGGGATCTATTTAAGTGAAGGTGATGTAATACTGATTAAATATTGACTTGCTGCCCTTCCCCGCAGAATTCCACCAAAAGAAACATTCAGTAACAGAAGTCCTCTGTAGTGTATTTTCCTTGTCATATTGGCTAGATTTATATTTCACATTCACATAGCCCTGGCTAGGTATGCCGGTGGCTGCAACCACACATGTTCCCAAAGACATCCTCTTTGGCTCCACCAGCATGTCCTTGAATTTTAAAAGTTTCTCCTAACTAAATTAGAACATAGAATCATAGGGCTGGAAGGGATCTCAGAGATGTAGTCTAATCCTCTGCTCAAGGCAGGAGGCTTGAACTATTCCGGTCGAATGATTGTCCAGTCTATTTTTGAAAACCTCCAATGATGAAGCACCCACAGCTCCGGGAGGCAAGCTTTTCCACTGACATAACATTTGAATTTCTAAGAATGACTCAAATACTTAGAGTGACTCTAGGTAAAAAAGGGAGAGAGAGAGATGATATATATGTGTATCAACCAGGAGTTCACATGTATTAGACATTCAATTTGTAATAGCCTCTGATTTAGTTACTGGTAAAGCCAGAGGATATTAACAATATAAGTACCTGTAACTAACCGAGATGATGCCAAACATGAAAACTGTGTGGTATTTGCTGTCCACCCCCACCCTCTTAGATGCCTATGATACTGCGTATAAAATCAGTTATAATAATGCACAGATCAATCTCCTGTTTCAAAGGAATGTTGTGTTCTAGCTAGCAATCCATTTGTATGTGAAAATCACATAAAATTTAAGACCATGATTTTCTTGTGTTGTGCACAAGTCAAAGGGCAAGGAAGGGAGAAGAGATGGAGGCAGTTCGTGCAGCGCAGGATATAAATGGGATTAAAAAAACAAAAACCCCACAATCACAGGATTCTGTGATTATTTTAAGTGCGGGTTGGTCGCCAAGCACCCAAAATTTGATCAGATGATTGTGAAGATGCAGCGATGGTCACAACATTGAGGATCCATTGTGAGTCCATTATTTTTTTACCACTATCATAAGTGATGAACAGTTATTGAACATATGGATGCAATGTGAGGGCTACTTCTAAACAAGTTCTGGCTCCATATATTTTAATGATTCTGGTCTCTTAAATTTCTCTAAAAAGGTTCTTCCATGTTATATGAAAGAAAGGGGTAGTGGCTCCAGTAGGCCCATGCCAAATGGCACAAGTACATACCAAAAATCAATGAACAATAGGCAATGATTGAACAGTGTACTGGTTTGAGTCTTGGGGAAATGCCATTTTGTCAAGATCAAATGACTGAACCAGAGGAAAACAGACTTGGTCACCCTGTGATGGTGAGCCTATGATATATGTATCAAAGCTGACGTGACATGATGTTTTGGCGTGACACACCAGCATTCATGGCTGTCAGAATATTTTGGGCCATGATTGCTGAGTCACACTGAAGGTCATCTGACCATCTCCAATAGTTACCTGATCTCCACCAATAACGTGTGG
>JANHFR010005028.1:84665-99474 GCA_032468015.1 Mimophis mahfalensis | reverse complement strand
CAATAAGATCAAGCCATTCTTTCATATTTGATAGCAATGTTATGAATCTCAACAACTCCAAAGATGATTTGTGATAGAATGTAACAAATCTTAAAGGTATAATTTTCTTTCCTGTTAGTTTTCCTTGTTTTAAATATCACCAAACTTTAGATTCCTACAAAGGATATGAACTGGGCTTGGTATAAGATAACTGTGGCTTAGATATTTTATGCCCTCCTTTTTAAAAAACAACATAGAATTCCCTCTTCAAAAGAATAGCAAACTAAACTGGTAGTATATGTAAATGTAAAAAAAACTTGATATTTGAAAAATAAGTTTGATATGGAATGTAATGCAACTTGGAAACCATTTCTTGACTATAATTCTATATATGGACTCGTACTGCATCTGAACTTTAGATTTCTTTTAACATAAACTTTAGAAGATTTTGCCTGACTTGTTAAATAAGGAGAGAACTTTTTACATTAGATAGAAACACGTGTTTATTGTTTATTTTATGACTCTTATTACACTGATTATCTTATTAATCGTTAAATATTGACTTGATTTTAATAATGATTTTAACACTAATGTTAATTTGAAATTTTTTATTCAGTTTTATATAGCAAGTAAATCTCTTTTCAATCTTTTTTATATTCTTATTTTCTATTTGCTTTTGTTCTGGGTTGTGCTTTTAAATATGTGAAAACAATAAAATTGGCTACCATTTACATCTAATTCAGACTCTTTCTCTTCATTTCTTTGCATGAAATTTAGAGGATTATTTTTTCAGTGATTAACCTGGATAAATTCCTTAGCCCATCCATCTCTCTTTTTCTTCATTATCAGATATTTATTCCTCTATTGTTCCTTACTAATACCTTACACCTAAATCTGTTTTATAATACACATCAGTGCACACTCATGCATCGGCGACTGAGAATAATTATATTTTATTACAGTGTCAAGCAACTCCTCCCACTTATACTGCTATTTGTAAGTTATAGCCACAGTCCTGTTGACATTCCCAAGTATCAGTCTTACCAGCTACAAATGATTAAGGAGCATTTAGTAAATCATACCTTGACAAAGAAAAAAAACAGGGGCATGCCAACAGGACTGGGATTGCCTTTTATATTTCAACCAACAGGCAGCTTCACACCTGGTCTTCATGCCTGTATGGCATTCTCAAGTACTGCAAACCTAAGGCCAAATAAGATGTGTCAAAGCTGCTACTAATTATATAATTTTCTTGCCAAACTATAAATCACTCATCTGGTACCTACAAGATAAAGAATGCTTTGCAAATAATATCCCATTGGAAGCTCAGTTGGAAAGTCTACTCCACCAAAGTCAGCTTTTCTTTCTACCAAGTGGCTTTTGTTGAGCACCCCCTTTTCAAGCACATTTTCAATAGTCTTTTGTTCCCCAGTCTGTTTCTGCCAATTTACTTTAGTTCAGCATTTATGGATTTATAAATGAAAATGCTATACCTAACTCACTTTGGAGCCATAAACGATTGTGCTGAGATTATATCTTGCCATCCTTTCGACTGGAAAGAGACTTTGCCAGCTTCAGCAAGAGATACCAGTCTGCTTGCCAACGCTTTTGCTCTACTTAGGAGCGATGGGACAAGCGGTGCCAAAAGAGTGGATGAAGTTTATTTTACAAAGTTGATCCTTTATGCCACTGAGGGATATGGGAGATTCTGGTTAGGAATGTTATTTTAGGACTAGCCTTAAGATGCTGAAAGAATCAGAAGTATGGTTATCACATTATATGTGCATTTCCATGATGAAAGTTCTACATGGAAACTTATACCCATGAAACTGATATTTCTGGTTGACAACCACTTTGGTGTAGTAGTTAAGGCACCAGGTTAGAAAACAAGGAATCTGTGAATCCTAACACCGTCTTAGGCATAAAACCAGGCCAACACTCTTTCTCACTAGATAAAAACTCATTTCAGCCCTAGAAGGAGGCAATCAATGGCAAACCACTTCTGAATAAGTTGTCAAAAGACTGCAGGGACTAGTCCAGACAGTTGCCAGAAATCAATACTGACTCAAAAGTGGGGTGTGTGTGTGCCTGATTGGTGTTAGATATTTGAATTGTTTAAGCGGGAAATCCAAGCCAGCCCATTGGCTAATGGGCTGGGCTCAACTGTATATAAGGGGACAAGTTTTGCCCAGCCAGTTGCTGGGTCTCACTCTCAATAAAAGAGCTGTTCCGTTGAATCACTCTCTGGCTTCCCAAGTCCTCATTCCCCAGATCTAACATTGGCGATGAGGGTGGGATTCTGAGGCACAACCCAGCACGACCCAGCCAGTTCAGGAGTACCGAACCAAGCCATGGCTGCATACACTCCACCGCCACCGTTCCAGCTGAAGACGGAGAAATGGGACGACTACATGACCTGCTTCGAGTGCTCGCTGCACGCCAACAAGCTCGGCGGCATCTCGGATGACCACAAATGGGCGATCTTCCTTACATACTGCGGCAAAGCCATTTTTAACATTACGAAGGCTCTGGAGAGCCCAACTCCGGTAATGCCGATGTCCTGGACGGAACTACGAACGGCACTGAAGAAGCACTACTCGCCAGCGCCGTCCAAATACCTGCACCGGATCGAATTCCAGCAGCGGGTTCAACTGGAAGGCGAATCGATCAACGATTTTGTTGCCACACTGCGAGAAGCCACCATACCCACCGAGTTCCGAGACCTCAATGAGGCCCTCATACAACAGGTGATCCGGGGAGTCAGTGACATCCACCTGCAGCGGAGACTCCTAGCCTGCCAGGACCTGACCCTGATGGTCACCCTAGATGAGGCACAAGCACACAAAGTGTCCTCATCCACCGCAACCGCCCTACAGCGACCCCCAACGACCTCAAGCATGCCCAAAACCTCCACCATACACCACGAGGATGCCACATCGGAGGAGGACGCAGCCTCCGATGAAGACATGTGTGCGGCTGAGGGAGAGACCAGAGCGGAGACCTTGCAGCTGTACCAGCTGCGGCGGACCGCACCAACGGTCCAACTGCCAATTCCGAGAAGTGATTTGCTACCGCTGTAACAAGCAGGGGCATATTGCTAGAGCCTGCCAAGCGGAAAACCCAGTTAGCCAAGCGGAAAACCCAGTTAGCCAAGTGGAAAACCCAGTGAGAGCCTTCCCACCAAAAGAAATGGTGACAAAACCAAAAAGAGCCAATCAGCGTTGCCATTTTAATGGTGGTGCCAGGTTCGAAAGAGCGGAAGCACACAAGCTGAGCGTAGACCAGGCGAACACGGAGAGAGGGGAGAAGATCCACATGACCATGCAGATTGATGGGAGAGACTGCCACATGGAGATCGACTCCAGCTCGCCCATCTCCATCGTCTCCTGGGACTGGGTCAAGCAATCCTTCCCCAAGCTCCAGCACCGAGATCTTGAATCGCAGCGCATCCGAATCCACGACTGCCAGGGAAAAGCCCTCCCTGTGGCCAGCCGAAGGGAATTCCTCATCCGCTACAGTGACACGTCAGCCAGGCTACCCCTCACCATCATACATGGCCATTTCCCCAGCCTCTTGGGGATGAACTGGTTCACGGCACTCGGATTGGGCATCAACAGCGTACACAGCGTCACCGGCCTTCCAGACAACGTGACCACCCTGCGGGATGACCTTCTGACCGAGTTCAGAGACATCTTCGAGAATGGACTGGGGAGGTATGTGGGGACCCCCATCTCTTTTGGACTTGACCCCAACGTTGCCCCAATTCGATTGAAAGCCAGGAGGGTCCCCCTAGCACTCAAACCCAAGGTCGAGCGGGAGCTCGACAAGCTCATGGCACAAGGTATCTTAGTCCCTGTGGACCATGCTAAATGGGAGACCCCGATCGTAACGCCAGTCAAGCCAGACGGGTCTGTGCGCATTTGCGCCAACTACAAGTATACGATCAACAAGGCCCTTCAGCCAAGCGCCTACCCGGTTCCCGTTATCCACCATCTACTGCACTCCCTGGGGCTGGGGAAAATTTTTGCCAAATTAGACCTGGCCCAAGCATATCAGCAACTACCAGTGGACGAAGCCAACGCAGAAGCCCAAACAATCATGACCCACCAGGGTGCATTTAAATGCATGTGCCTCCAATTTTTAATATTTGTATTGTATGTTTTTATGCCCTGTACACCACCCTGAGTCCTTTGGGAGAAGGGCGGTATATAAATCTAATTAAATAAATAAATAAATAAATAAATAAATAATTCGGGGTCAGCATTGCACCTGGACTATTCCAGAGCACCATGGAAAGGCTTCTCCATGGCCTCCCGGGGGTCGTGCCCTATTTTGACAACATGCTCATCACTGCCAGTGATCAAGCACAGCTGAGGGAAAGACTAGCCGCCGTCCTCACGAAATTCCAGTCAGCGGGTCTATGCATGAAGCGGGAAAAATGCTTACTTGGGGTGCCATCGGTAGAATTCCTAGGCTACTGCATTGACCAAAGGGAATACACCCCACCGAAAGCAAGGTTAGGGCAATCAAGGATGCCCCAACCCCCAAGTCCACACAAGAGCTCCAGGCATTCTTAGGACTTTTAAATTTTTATGCCATCTTCCTGAGGGACAAAGCCAGAACGGCAGAACCCCTTCACAAACTGCTATCTCTACCTATACAGGAGGGAATTCGACTTGGTGACAGACTACAGACCACTGCTCAGACTACTGGCAGGAGACCGACCAACACCAACAGCCCTATCACCTAGAATGCAGTGCTGGGCCCTTTTCCTGTCTGGCTACTCTTATCGCCTGAGCCATTGCCCCAGGAAGGACATGGGAAATGCCGACGCCCTCAGCCGCTGCCCCCTACCAGACCGCATCAACGAAGCAATGACCAATGCCTCTGTCCTCCTGCTGGACGTCCTGGACTCAGCCCCAGTCACCTCGGCCGAGGTGGCAAGAGCCACCAGGAAAGACCCGGAGCTAAAAACTGTCACCATCTGGGTGAAGAGGGGGTGGCCAGCCAAGGGGGAAGGGGATAACTTCAAGGCATTTTTTACCAAATGGGATGAACTGAGTTGCATGGGGGGCTGTCTGTTGTGGGGAAACAGGGTGGTCATTCCAGCGAACCTGAGAGGGTGCTCGAAGTATTACACACGAGTCACCCAGGGGTGATGAAAATGAAGGGGTTGGTGAGGAGCTACGTCTGGTGGCCACAAATGGACAATGACATTGAACTTTGGGTAGGGAAGTGCAGCCCATGCCAATTCTCAAGACCCAACCCTCCGGCAGCACCAGTGCAAGAGTGGGACCAGCCTACAGGCCCCTGGCAAAGGCTCCACATTGACTTTGCAGGCCCTTTCCACGGGCAAACTTTTCTTATTATAGTGGATGCCTACTCGAAGTGGCTAGAGGTCAAGCTTATGAAAAACACCACTGCCTGGGCCATCATCACTGAACTCAGGCAACTCCTCACCACCCACGGAATCCCCAACATGATCGTCTCGGACAATGGCCCCCAGTTCACAGCCACTGAATTTGAAGGGTACCTTGCCTCCCTGGGTTTCCGGCACGCTCTCACGGCTCTCTTTCGCCCACAGGGGAATGGTCAAGCCGAACGCTTCATGAGGAGCATGAAGGAAGCCCTCTTGAGGCTTGGCCCAGGAGACTGGCAGGAGCAGATCGATGTATTCCTGCTAGCCCAACACAACCTTCCGTGTGTGACCACCGGGAAGAGCCCGGCAGAGCTCCTGATGGGCAGGAGGCTTCGGTGCACACTTGACCAGCTAAACCCCAATATTCCCCTGACGGCTACAGGGGGGGAATTGAAAGACTCAGAGTTTTCCGTGGGGACTCCAGTATACGCCCGGAATTACACCACCGGCCCACTGTGGGTGGAGGGGACAATAACGGAGATCACAGGCCCCAAATCACACAGGGTAGACATGGGAGACGGGTGCATATGGAAGCGGCACATCAACCAGCTCCGGCGGCGATTGCAGAAAGAAAGCGACGAAGCCACAGACACACCCCGGCAACAAGCGCAAACCGACACTGGCAAGCCACAACAACCAGAAACAAACACATAATCAGCCCCAAAATACCAAACACCCTAGGGAACAGACGCAAACCTGGAGCCGGAGAACCTACCTGGAGAGGCAGAGACTCAGTACCGTCAGAGCATCGAGGACTCCGGCACACCCAATAAAAGTCCAGAGAGGCCTAGGGCGGAGCAGGGCAAGGAAAAGAGGTCCACCCTGCTCAACGCCTCGCCTCCGACTAAGCTGCGCAGGTCGACTAGGGTCCGGACACACCCTATTCACCTGAATGATTACATTTGTAAATAACCCCCAAGTGCACTCTGGGGAGAAGGGATGTTAGATATTTGAATTGTTTAAGCGGGAAATCCGAGCCAGCCCATTGGCGGGCTCAACTGTATATAAGGGGACACGTTTTGCCCAGCCAGTTGCTGGGTCTCACTCTCAATAAAAGAGCTGTTCCGTTGAATCACTCTCAGGCTTCCCGAGTCCTCATTCCCCAGATCTAACAATTACTGTATTTTATTTCTCATAAGCAATCAAGAGATCTTCATTTCCCCCATTCACTACAGGTTAACAAAGAAATTTCCAGTTAATAATCAGGAACCTCACTAGATAAAAACTCATTTGGATAAATAAATGAGCCATGAATTCACATAAATGAGCCATGGGATCATTTCAGCAGACCTGGCACTGAAGCAAAACAACAACAAAAATAATCCTATATTCCACACTTCCATAATCTCCAATAGAAAGCTATTGAATAGACTTAACATTACAAAGCCTTCTTTTACTGAAGCTACTCTACACAGAATGCAATGTAAGAAGCAAATAGAAATGTCCTGAATGTCTCTAACCTTAAAATAAATCTTACACATTCACCTGTCTTTTGTTAATAGATCTCTTGTTTTGTCAAGGAAATATTTAAGGACAATGAAGGTGCTTAGTTACAGTCTGAATGCCAGCACTCATGTCTGTACCAACCTCAGATAAGTTATCTGTATTTATTTCTATGCTACATAGCTAACAAATACTTTTCTTAATAGCCAGAAGGACATAATTTAGAATGAAAATGGGTAGCATAAAATATATTCTTTTATCCAGCCTATGATTATGTGCCAATGACAGTGAACGTTACCCGAATAAATCCACAAGGATTTATTCACTGTGTGTGGCAAAGACTACTTGATGGCAATGTAACAATTTGAGAGTAGGAATAAAATCAGTAAAGGGAAGAATATTTAAGAATCATATTGAGATATCTTGAAGATCCTTCTTCTGTAACTTACTGTTCATCCATTTTTGTTAAAAACTAGCAATTGTTGTAACATTGTTTTTAATAAAATATGTAATAATGGGCTGTCAAATATTGTGGCATGAAGTGATGCTATGAAATATTTAATTGCAGACTTGGGGGAAGACCTAGCCTTTTGATTTATGAATTCTCTTAATCTGATGTCACTATAGCTTAGAATGACTGTGGGAATCAACAGTAACTCAGGAATTCATTATGAAGTTGAAATGTTCCACTAGGATGCCCACAACTATGAAACCTTCACCCACCTAGTCATATACATACTGAGTTTGGTTTGCTGGATTGTTGAGGTAAAACAAAACCTGACCTTGGAAAACCACCTCATCTAATGTGGAACTATATTAATAAAAATAATGACAGCAGTTGTAGATCAGGCATAAAGGACAGATGGGGATGAATGAGGAGACAAGAACCAGAGGGATTGCCTGCCCTTGCTAACTCCCTGGTGATTTATACATAGCATTTCCTTCACTGTGGTAACATTTCACAATATCCATAGACCAAAAGTAGTTGATTAAGCTTTGCAACACACTGTGTTCCAATGAAAGGAAAATGTGATCAGCAGTAATGTGTTTGGGGACTAGTTGGATAGGTTGTTATGATTGCATCAAGTTGTTTGTTCTCTGTTTCATCTCCAAACATTTGATGATACTTTTTTTTAGAACTGATGTTCACTTTCTTTCATCCAGTACCCAAGACAGAAACATAACTTTCTGTCATAATTCAAATGATCTTCCTCGGAAAAATGAAATATAAATAGCCAAATATAAGATTTGTTCACAGAGCCTTTTTCTTCCAAAATGGAATGTACCAAAAATTCTTTCGGAGCCATTCCTTTAATAGAATATATATTCTTGTGATAGGTCAATCATGAATCACAATCACCAAGACTCAATTTCATTTATCACAGCTTGCATATCAGTTTATTAGTATTTCAAATTTATTCTCATTTTTCACTTCTTCCTGTATTATTATATAGTTGCTGAAGCGATTACATTTTCTATGATGCATTTACCTGTAGATTTCTGGACATCATCCCAAATTTCTACTTGTTTTATTGTTTTTCATCATCATACTTCCTTAGCATTTTGCTTTGGGGTTTTGCCAAGTTCTCCATCCTCTTGATAACATTTGCAACACTCTTGCCAAACTTATTCTCCCTAATCCTCACGAGTTATACCTCATCTTCTGCGATGTCTTTCATATTTGATACCATAATTTATGATTAAAAAATCATTTCCCAACATCACCATCTGCATAGCCAGGTGTTCAATTTTAGTACCCCACTTTCTCCTCAAATACTTTGACCTTTTATAGAAAGCAGTAATTAAAATATTATATGTGGTCCAAATTCTTTCCTTTCCTACCCAAACTTCATAATCTTGCAAGATTTCTCCCAACCATATTATTCCTTCACTTGGTATATTTTATGAATCTAACAGACACCTTAGAGGTCCTTGAATGGACAGACTTTGCAAAAATACATACCCTCCAAGATAATGCATCAGTCAGTGAACAGCCATGTTTATCTTCACAGAAAGTTGTCCCAGATCACCACATGCTCATTTGTGTTTCAGCTGGTGGCTCATTCTCTTATGATCAGCTGAACATCCTCAGTTTTGGGTAAAGCATAGAATGGAACATTAACAACAGGTACTCTAGAAAGAAAACTCTGGAGTTGTTTGCATAGTTCTGTAACAATAAATAACTCCTTACTCTTCTGATACTGTGTTGTATCTTTCTATAATCCAATCACTTGTCTCCTTTTACCTTGAGTTTATCTGCAATTATTCTGCTACTTAACAGATCATATTGGATATTTTATTGTTCATTTTACCCCTCAATCCTGCTTCTCAGTTTACAAAGAGTTATATGCAGCATTATTCTGCTATTTAACAGATTAATATATTTTGGTCTGTATATTTAATAGCTCATTTTAAATAAACAATAATTAAAAACAAACTTGTAAATATCCTTTCATACAAGGGCCTTGGTGGCTCAGCGGTCTAACTGCTTGTTAACTGTTACCATCTGCCTGCAATTAGTGCAGGCTTGAATCCCACCAGGCTCAAGGTTGACTCAGCCTTCCATGACTTTGTAAAAATGCCGCTAATAAGCAGGCATATACAAGGAATGAAGGCTGTTGCTAAGCACATTGATTTGTTCTTAATAGATTGTAAGCTGCCCTGAGTCTCTGGAGAAGGGCGGCATATAAATGGATTTTTTTTAAAAAAAATACCTTGATATCACCAAAGTTCAAGTAACACTTGAAACTCTGCTTATGATTCCATTCCTCAACTTGTACAAAATATTTAGAGATGATAAGGATTAATTTATAGATAATTGGATATATCTTAGATACTTGGTAATAGGCTGTGCTACACCATGATCATTAATTCTCTTAGAATTAATGTGTTTATCCTAGAGGCAATAAAATCCAACATGTCCCAGCTTGATAACAAAGAATCCTGCATATCAGGAGAGGGAACCCATGATTTTCTATATGTGATTGGATTTCTGCACCTTCCACTCCAGTCAATATGATCAATAGCTGGCACCTAAAGCATCTGGAGGATCACAAATTCCATACACGGATTTTATATAATTACTGTAGATCATAGGTATGCCATTAATTCTCTCCTTTCAAAGGGAAGGGAAGTTATAGTTCTCTGGATGATTCAAACCCAAAACACCACTAAATATTAGCTGTATTATCTGAGAATTCCAATACAGCAATGGCCACAGAAATGTAGAATTCTAGCCTGGAATGGCTGTTAGAAAAATCAGAAATTCAATAGACTACTTTTAAGCCAAGAATAACTACATCTATATGTATCTATAGTAAGCCGCCCAAAACACACATCTACATCAAAAAGGAAAACAGGGACAACCTCAGGATATCACTGTGAGGTCCACTTGAAATATATATCAATTCTGCCAAAAAGGAAGTCATGGTATAAGGTGGATAACTATATAAATTTAATTAATAAATAATGTAGGAAACAAAATGAATTCAACATGCACTGAGGTGTCATACACTGAGTATGGTAACACTCCAGGGATTGTTGCTCAGAAGGATTGATGTGGTTGTGCATGTTGGATAATGTGTTAATATGGCACTTTTGTAAGGCATATAAGATTCCAAACACATGGACCTCAACATGACTAGAGAGGTTACCATTCCAGTTCCTTTTTCAATTTCCCATCATAACCTAAGAATCTGGAGAACAATGCTTTTCCTATGCTCTGCATTTTGATATCTTGCCAACCATATTTGATCGTTCTACATTCTCTTTTACTTCTGTGCCCATTTCCTAAACACTGTCACACTGCATTGCATATTGATGTGAAAGACATTTAGCAAGATCTATAAGCATGTTCTAACACCTTAACCTTTCAGTGCTTTTCCCTTGGCCTCAGTCATTCTACCTCTTTCCTCATAAATTAATATGAGCTCTTACTAAAATGCAAGACTTGCTCTTTTCTTTCTGGGCTGAAAGTTAAAAGCAGCTTCCACTTGGTTTACACAGAGTGGAAACCACAGTATAATAGACTTAGTTGGAAATTACCTTAACCTAAGACATGGAAGATTCCCTGTGGCAATACCTAGTTGAACTTGGGTGATTTTAAAAAGCTATGAAGGACCACCCTAATTAATATTTGAATGGGGAACCAAGGCTGCAGTCTAGTCTAAGAAGTTAAAACGCAAGACAGTGGAAACCACTAATGTTGCTAAGAATGATACATGTTCCTGTAGTGTTGACAAATACTACTTGTCTATCTAATCACAGAAGTTGAGCTTAACTAGAGGGAGTCTTTATCTTTACCGTTGATAGCAATTATTATTCATACTCTTCTATTCCTTACAGTTTCATTAACCCAGCAGCCAAAAAGTATAGAAATTATCCTGTCCATTCTTATTGCTAGGAGCAGCTGACATTTTAAAAATTGAAATCCTGTAAGTGCTGGGGACTTCCCATTATTTCCGAATATTGTGTATGGACATATTGGTTGTATAGTATGAATTTTTGTTTGGTGTGGTTATGTCAATAAGCATGCTGACATTTTTAGTTGTCTTGCTCCTATGTCTGCAAAAGTTTCCTAATGTAAAGAATTAAAGTAGATGAATGTTTACTTATTATGTGATCTCTATGAAAGGAAAATGCACTGCCTATATTTAAGAGTATTAAATTGCTACTTAAAAGAGTTACAATAGTTCTTTAAAAGAAACACTACCATAATATTTTGTTCTACATTTTATTAAATATAGTAAATCATTTTTGTACCTTAGAATACAGTATTATTTGTATTGGCTTTAAGCAATGAGGTGATTAAAGGATTATCAACCGAACAGAAAAAAAATCCCTGCTTATTAGCATTCCTTTACCAAAAGCTCAATAAATAAGAATTTGCTGATGAAGCTTTTCATGGAATTAACAGGTAAAGGTTCTTTTAGTTTTATTTATCACCTACTGGTGAGCAAATGACTATGAAATAGAGAGTGAAAGAGTTAACTTCAGAACTGGCACTCCTAGTGTGAGTCTGTCCTTGAGAGAAGAGAAATTAAAACCTGTAATATCCATTATGCCTTGGAATACATGTTTATTCAGAAGCAAGAAGCATTAGTCAGAAACAAAAGAGTGAAGGAGAGTAGCCTTAAATCCATTGTACATGCTATAGATGTAATGATGTAACCTCAAAGCGGGTTCTGAATCCTTCTTGGCACCTCACAGGATAGCAATAGCAATAGCTCTTAGAGTGATATACTACTTCATGATGCTTTACAGCATTCTCTGAGCAGTGTACAGAATCAACATAATGTCCCCAATGATCTGGGTCCTCATTTTACCAACCTCAGAAGGAGGAAAGGCTGAGTCAATTGTGACTCAGCCTTTGTGTTGAACTGCGAGCAGAATTAGTCTGCCATACTGCATTCTAACCACTAAGCCACCACAGCTCAATAAATGAGAATATTTAAGTTCTGGATCTCTTTTTTTCAATTCAGTTTTACTATGTTTCCTATTGTCTCTAAGACCAGCATGGTAAACATGAAGCTGAGAATCCACAACTACATCATGTTCTTCATTTGTGGGGAAAATATTATTAGGTTTTCTTGATAGAATTGCTCACTTTACGTCCCAGCATTTTTATGTCATGCAGAAATTTTATTTTAAAAAAAACAAGCAATCCATATATCAAGTATTTAATTACACAACACAATATTTTTGTTAGAATTCTACCCGTTTAGTTAGTTATTTTGGGATAGAGTTTCAATGAATCAAGAACAGTATAATGAACACAGATGAAAAAAGAAATGGGCTGTTACAAATGTCACATAGTAATGAACAAATACATTAAAAATATGTATCAACCCTTTAACTAAAATGCAGTGAGAAGTAATAAAAGTTAGGAGAGAAGAGATGGAGAAAAATGATAAAATAAAATCAATCTAGATAGATGCTCAGTGGCACAGTGGTTAGAGTGCTGTACTGCAGACAACTTCTGCCGACTACTGGCTGCCTGCAATTTGGCAGTTGGAATCTCACCAGGTTCAAGATTGACTTAACTTTCTACCCTTCTGAGGTGGGTAAAATGAGGACCCAGATTGTTGGGGCCAATACGCTGACCCTGTAATCCACTTAGAGAAGGCTGTAAAGCACTGTGAAGCAGTTTATATTTATAAGTAAGTGCTATTGCTATTGCTATTGCTAAGGAACTCCCTATTCTGTTAGAAATATTACTTACCTTCCAAAATTGAGAGTCCCTCATTATGAAGCACTGTGAAACATGTGACACACATTGTATGCATGCATGCATGCATGTATGTATGTACGTAATATTTCACAAGTCCCTTGGACTGCAAGGCGATCAAACCGGTCAGTCCTAGAGGAGATCAACCCTGACTGCTCTTTAGAAGGCCAAATCCTGAAAATGAAACTTAAATACTTTGGCCACCAAATGAGAAGAAAGCACTCAGTGGAGAAGAGCCTAATGCTGGGAAAGATTGAGGGCAAAAGAAGAAGAGGACAACAAAGAATGAGGTGGCTGGATGGAGTCACTGAAGCAGTTGGTGTGAGCTTAAATGGGCTCTGGGGGATGGTAAAGGACAGGAAGGCCTGGAGGAAGATTGTCCATGGGGTCACGATGGGTCCGACACAACTTCGCAACTAACAACAACAATATTTCACCAGAGTGCATTTGTTGGCAGAATAATAAGAGATTGGTTAGAAAGTCTGAATCATGCAACAGCCCAAGAAAAAAGTCATTTACCTTTCAACAATGATTTTATTTATTCTGTTTAGATGGTGAGTAGAATTGCCAATGTACAGAATGACCTCTGTAGCTCAGCTTTTCTCAGCATCCTGTTAGGCACAGATGACCCAGGATAATATTTTTTTTCACACTGTGACAAGCGTTTCCTGATGATTTCTAGAAAAGCATTTGAGGTCAAAGGCACAGCAATGGTTCTTTTTTAAAACAAAGAGCACATGCAAACCAAGCTTCTGGGCCCAAGGATTCAGAATCTTACAAGTGGGATCAACAACATTTCTTCCAGTCAAGTTCAAATGCCTTTTACGAGCACAAATCCAGTAGCTGTCATTTTTCTTACCATATGATAAGCTTGAAAATATCCTACTGGATATCACTTCTAGTGGATCAAAACAGTAATTTTCTTTTGTTTAGCAGTATCTAGCCACATATGCAAAAACAGCATCTTATGCTCTCAAAAACATTAAGATTTAATATGAGACTTTAGAAAATATTGAAACTGAGAGTCAAGTTGACAGTGCACCAGACAGAAAACAGTGTGAATGAAAACCGGTAACTACAGTAATAAACATTATAATCTGAAAATAAACCTATGGTATATGCCCAAAGTGGGCCTGGCATAAAGTGCAGAGGCACAGCTGAGTTATGGAGGAGGAAGCAGAGAAACTAAAACAAAGCTGCAACAAAAGAAAAGAAATGCAGCAAATTCTCAAATAGTAGTACCTTTTTGGTGTTTTCTTGGTTTCCTGGTGCTATTTATTTAAAAACAATTTGAGCAATCCTTGGATGACCCAATGATTTAAAAATCCCTTATAGAGATGACATATTTGTCAGTTTGAAATGATTGACTCATTTTATTATTCCCAGTTCTGTTTGGAAGTGGCTCCCAAATAAGTCATCTTCACACAATTGGGAAATCATCTAAAATGCATCACATTTTAGGAAGTTGCTGGTTTGCTTTTACCTTCCATAAAAAAAGTGGGAAAGGAAAATAAGTTGTTCTCAATTGATTTAGATCTTTGTTATGGAGATATATGAGAATTTGCCATAGCAAAAATGAAAAATATTATTTTATTAGCCTACACATAACATTGAATATTCATATCCATGCTTTGGAAACCCCATCTAATCCAAAGGTCTCCAATATTGGTGGTTCAGGCAGCTAATGCCTCCTTAATTACTATCAACTGCCTGCAATTAGTGCAGGTTCGAGTCCCACCAGG
>JANHFR010005028.1:36915-48343 GCA_032468015.1 Mimophis mahfalensis | reverse complement strand
CGCCCTGAGTCCTTCGGGAGAAGGGCGGTATATAAATTTAACAAATAAATAAATAAATAAATAAATAAATAAATAAATAAATAAATAAATAAATAAATTATCTACTGCAAATGGTGTAAACCAAATGGCTCTAATATTATGCAAAATGTATCATACGCAACTATCATCATCTGAATCAGAAACAACCCCCTAAGACCTTGACAAATCACCACTAGCCTGAACAGAAATGCACTACACTAGTCCAAAGAGATATACTAGATTTTCTGGGATTTATATTAGTACAGGTAGTCCTTGACTTATGACCACAATTGAGCCCAGAATTTCTGTTGCTAAGTCAAAAAGTGAATTTTTCCCCATAAAGCTTACCACAGTTGTGATAGTAGTTAAGTTAGCAACATTGTTCTTAAGTGAAACTGGCTTCCTCATTGATTTTGCCTGTTAGAAAATCACAAAAGGGTATCACGTGATCCCAAGACAATGCCATCTTCATAAATATGAGTCAGTTGCCAAGTGTCTGAATTTTGATCACATGACCATGGGGATGCTGCAATGGTCGTGTGAAAAATGGTTATAAGACGCTTTTTTCACTGCCATTGGAACTTCGAATGGTCACTAAATGGACTGCTGTAATTCAAGGACTATCTATAGTAGCATTATAGGGTCTAGCACTAAAAAGACACATTCCACCCTTATTTCTCTGTGTTCCAGAATATGTTCTGGTAAAACTTTCCCCAGCTTGGTGCCTTCTAGATGTTTTCAAAAATGATCCCTTTTTCCCAGTTGTTTTGTTCAAGTTTTGCTACCTGATGTTGATGCAAAAGAAAAAATCAACAAGTGTAGAAAATCAGGGAAGTTTGACATAATGAGAATCTAAGACCAAGAGAAAAGAGTGTATTGTAAGCCACCCTGAGTCTCTGGAGAAGGGCGGGATATAAATAGAATTTTTTAAAAAAAAAAACGTTTTTTTGTGTATTTAAAATTTTCCAGGCTAGTTTTGTTTTGTTTTGTTTTTTTAAAAAAATGCTTTTTATCTAAATGGTTAAATATTATATTAAGCAATATTTAAATAAATATATTTAGGATTATAAAATAAAAACACAATCCATTACCAACCTATTTAACATTTAACATCCTATTCTTTAAAAAAAATAGCTCATTTTTAGAATCTTGAACAAGCTATCAGTAAAGTACAATTACTTAATGCACTCAAACAGAAAAACAAATCTCTATATTTATAGAGACTTGGAGCATCTTTCCCACATGAAGAGAAGAGAAAGAGCCACCTGGATATATATGCTAGGACTCCTCCCCACAAAAAAAGATCCTTATTTGTTTCATTTTATTTCACTAGGACCTTTAACTCAGAACAGCTATATGCCTGTGAAGGAAACTGTTAACAAGTGCTAAGAAGAATGGGCCAGAAATTAGTCCATTATTCTGTCCTCTCCGCAAGCAGTAAGAACTAAATGTGATCTGAGTGTAATCCCTAGAGAAAAAAAAAAATGATGAGCAGTGGGATGTGTTTGGCCATATGTGTTTTCAGGAGTAGAGGGAAAAGAGCAATCAGTGTAAAGAAACAAAAAAGCCAGGATAGCGATTCAAAATGCTAACAAAAGATTGGATTATTTTGATGCTGGCTCAGAGGAATTACTAAAGATAAGAGAAGCAGAAATCAAGAGAGGAAAAGGAAAAAGAAACTTCAAGGAGGGATACAAAAGAGAAACAAGATTTTCAAATCAGCACTTGTCCTATTTTATAAGCAAAATGTAGATCAATACATTACATTCAGTTTTTGAGAGTTAACATGCTGACTCCATAACCTTGTCAAGAACAATATATCAACCAAAAAAGCAAGATGCTGTCCGGGAAAATAACTATAATTTTAGAAGAAACACATCAGAAGAAGAAAGAAGAAAGGAAATTTCCCCCTTAGGATAGACTGTTTGGCAATTCATCGCTTATCTTAACTGTTTGCCATTACTTAAATTATATTTGTAGTCTTTTAATGACATCTCATATTCCATATTACCTTAATAGAAAGGAATATTCAGCAGTTTCTCCTAGGAATATAAAGAACTTAGGAAAAGTTTCCAAAGGAAAGTGAATGAAGAATACCAATCTGGAAAAATGGGGGTGTACTTGAATCCGTGAGACTGACAGAGTGCCCCAAGATATTTCGTGTCTGAGTTGAAAAACAAGAGGAATGTCAGGGTTCCAATGAAACTCCCCTTATCCATTCAGCACTCAGAGACAAATTCCATCCAAGTAAGAATTTATTGTAGAAGTCATGTTGGCACATCTGGGAAAACCCGAATCTGAAAATCCTGGGTTTTCCATGCATAACTGAAAATCCAAACCCAACCCCCTGTACCCATTAGTCCATCACATGGTCCAATCACTATCTGTCCCAACTGGAGACAGTCCTTCAACCACTCCTATCCCAGGTGCAGGCTGGCCTAACCTTGACACAGGAGAAGAATGTTGTTTTGTCTAAACTGCTACTCACTAAGAATTGCCCCCTCCCAAATTCCTAGGCTCTAACTGTGGCAGCCTCGAAGCTTCTGAGAAAATATGGCTATATGGCTTCCATGGCTGATAAGGAACTCCATTTAAGGAAGTTGATCAGATGACAGTTTCCTCATACTTTGACATCACAAACATCACTCCTGAGAGTCACAGCTTGTTCAGGGCATAAGACACACCACAGGGCATGTGAGATGACTATCTCCAATATTTGCTCTCTGAAAAATAAGTGAAGACTGATGTAGTTTGATCACCTTTGATTTCTTTCATTTCACTAGAACTGTTCTATCAATAACTGCTTCTTTGAATTCTCATAAACTCATGCTTGTATCATCAGTATAATATCTAGATCAGTTTGTCTTTAATTTTTCAAAGTTTTCTCAAACAGCTTTTGCCTTTGGATTATGGGCCCAAGTAATTTATAGCAGTAGCGCTTAGACTTAGATACTGCTTCACAGTTCTTTAAAGCACTCTCTAAGTGGTTTACAGAGTCAGCATATTGCCCCCAACAATCTGGGTCCTCATTTTACTGATCTCGGAAGGATAAAAGGCTGAGTCAACCTTGAGCCATTCAGAATTGAACTCCTGGAAGTGAGCAGAGTCAGCCAACAATACTGCATTCTAATCACTGCACCATCATGGCTCTTTGCTTTGTTCTCTTATCGTTGTGTTTCATTACTAATAAGTTACTAATAAGCAGTTGGTTATTCTTCATCAAATATAGAATAATTTGTTCTTCTTAGATCCAAGGAATTTGGAACAGTTTTCTCCAGCACCACCAATGTAGGTTTTTTTTTCTTCATTCAACCTTTTATGGTGGTTCAGCTTTCATAGCTATGTGCTACAGCTGGAAATATGATGTCCTTCATCATAGTTACCCATGTTGTTAAATGTGATCCCTCTGAACTTTAATATTTTGTCTGTCATAGTCTTAATCCCAGGCAGCAGACACATCTTTCTTCAATGGCTATACCATCTTTTGAATTTTTGACCTCAAGATCCCAAGTCTATTAATACTTCAACTTCTCTGTACTACGTTGCTATTATCTGGCAACTTAAATATTAAGGTAAATGACTACAATGTTTGGACCCTGCTCCATTTCTTAAGCCTCCTCTGAAATCTTAGCATTTCCAATAGCTTGGAGAAGCATGTATGCATAAGCACCTAAACATAAAAAGAATCACAAGCCTGTAAACCTACAAAGGTACTTATTCAGTGTGTATGTGCCCAAAAGCGGACTGATAGAACATCCATCTACATGCATTGCATTTAATTTCTGTTCCCAAACTGGATGTGCTAAGTAAATGGGGATTTATCTCTATCCTCATATGATAATCAGTACTAATCATTACTGACAATGCCAGCATCCACAATAAATAAAGCAGTTGATATTATATTATTTGGGAATACAACTTCATTGATAAATATATTAATATGAGTGCAAAAGTTAGATCACCCCCATCATTTACCCATTTTATTCTAAGTGGAAGGGTGAGAAAAAAAATCTCAGTCACCCGAGATTGAGAAGTATTCCACACATCCAACACTTAATGGATAAAAGCCAGGCAAGAATAAATATTAGAATGTTTGATGTTTTAAAAATGAGATTCAACAAATTAAATTGTTAGAAAGCAATGCTGGGGCTGGAAAAGTATTTTTAATTATTTCAAAGACCATTTGTTAATGTTGTACAGAAATAGACCAACAACAAATAGAACTCAAAACAAGTGCTAATCTTAAGGAAGGTAATTTAAATGATCATTTAGAAACTGATATAAAGCTTTGATTATAGGGCTTTCTTGGCAACTGAAACCAGAATTATCTTCTAAGAAGCTGCAAACCAGCTAATGGAATAAAACAGGATTGGCTTTTCTGTAACAGCCCATGTGTGGCTCTTGAGAGCATCATCCATACAACTGGGCTAACACATACATTGCAACATTGGTAGCCTTTGAATACCTACATAGAAAGCTACCATAAGGGACCTGTTTTTGCAGCTTTCAAAAGGGGCTGCTGTATATGAAGCTTCCTAGGTAGCTATGACAAATAGACAAAGATTGGCAATGCATTAAATTACAAAGGCACAAATGATCAGAACTATAGGAATTGTTGTAAGAAAAACATACAAGTACTTGTTTATATGCTTCAGAAATAAAGGGAGGAGAGAGAATCTGCATTTTATATCAAGCCACAAATTAAACTGCTAAGCGAAAAATATAAGAAAAATGCAAACAGATTAAATAGATGTGACAAAGATCACTCTGGCAAAACCACCAGAAATATTCTATACTAACCGATAACCCAATTTTACCCTGGTATTTATTTACCCCAATCCTGTATTAGACAAGGAATGGTGATGTGAAGTGGCAACATAAGTGCGGAATGGGCTGTCCTCCCTCCTTCTATTAACATTTCCACAATTCCTGAAGAGGTAATGGCAAGAGCAACTTCTCCCTGAGCCCTGATTTTGGGAACAATTAAATTAGTTAAAAATGTTTTCCCTGTGCCTCCAGAAGCATCAAGAAATTTTGTCTCTGCATGACATACATCATGTCGGTCTTCTAGTGGTGCAGGCAGGCCCCATTACAAATGCCCCCGTGGAGTACTGTGAAAATCATTACCATGGCAACTCCACTGAACTGTAGGCTGTATCATCACAGAACACACACCCTGAAGGGTCAGAACACACATCTCTAGGGGTGTTAGGGGTGTCTTGCCCTCACAGTATTTGTTTCCAGAGAGTAAGTAATCTGTGTACCAAGTTTGGTTGAAATTGCTCAAGCTGTTCCAGAGTTATGCTGGCACATACACACACACACACACACACACACACACACACACACACATCCATTTTTTATATATATATAGAAGATTATTGGAGATGTAATATAGAAGCAAATCAAATTCTGAGGAAGATACAAAATACTTATGCTCCAACACAGATAATTATTATGGGTCATCATACCAGTAGGTATGAATTTAATTTTTCTGCTACAGAATAATGCCACTAATAATAAGGATGTTCCACATTCTTGAATATGATAGCATCTCCCTGCTGATGCATTCAATCAGCAATAAGTTATACTTTTTTCTACTATGTGGAGAGAATGTAATAAGGATAATAGGGTAATTATTATCTAGCCACTTTTACTTGATTAAATAATAAAGTTGTTTGCAAGCTGAGTGAATCTAAGGTATTTGGTTTTTTTAATGACAGGTTTTGTGATAAGCATGCACTGGAACCCAAAAAACCCCCTCCTGTTCTTTCTATCATTTATTTAAATGCAAATAAAATATGGTATTTTATTGTAATAAAATTATATTAATCAGTCTTCTTACAGGATTACATCATTCACCATAGCAAACTGCAATCATGTTTGTGTATGTATTTATTTATTAAACTCAATTTGGTCACCATTCAATTCCAACTAACCACAGTATATTTGTGCAAGTTCACATACAGTAATATAAAATCCAATTCCAACCCAAAACAAAATAACATCCTGACACATTATATAAACAGAAAAATAGCAAGCACACCTAAGGGGCCATAACCATCTCACTCCAGGCCCTGGGAATGCAACCAGATCATCAAGGCTTTATGGAATGCCAACAGGGTGAAATCTAGGTGTAATTCAGGGGTAGATTACATTCTGAAGGACAAATACCACAACATAAAAGTTACTCTTCTTTTCTTTGCATTGGACTGGTGGTTGTTCAATGAAAACAAGGGACAAAATTACCCACCATCTCCTTTTCCTTGTTATTTCTAACTTGTGTAAGGCCAAGCCTAGATTTGCATGCCAAGAGACTGAGGAAATGGACGCATAAGAAAGACTACAAACTTTTTTTCTCCAATTTATTCTGCAGACAGTGACCCAATTTTCTTAAACGGGCCTGAAGGCCTCTGTGTTGTTGCTTTCTTGCCTCTCGCAAGGAAACTGAAATCCTGAACTTCAACGGGTATAAAGCCATTGACTTCAGCAGAGCTACTTCAGTTGGCTACCTGAGGGTCTGAAAATCACTGAATTATATAGGAGTTATTCAGAGAATAAAATACCAAACAATTATAACTGTCACAGTATGGTCTTCAGCCACCGGCATACCTGCAGCATGGCACCCAGCCATCTGCTGGGCCCAGCTTATGCTCATAGCCTCAACTGCAAAAGTGCATTTTCTGGCAATAATTTTAAAAAACAGGTGAAAAGCTAGTACAGGCAACTACATGGAGGAAATCAAATTGCAATGTCCAAAGGGTCGTAGCATCACATTTGTCTCTCCATTTGATGATGACTAGCTCATAAGCAAAAGAGTTTAATTAGTCAGATTTCAATAAAGCAACCATTCCTTAGGAACCAGAAGACATATTTGATTCTCAAAGTCCTGAACATTTATTGTATGCTTCTATTGCTGCTTTATCAAGCATAACAGCTGGGTGAGGTCAAGAAAGATGTTAATCTGGAAAAAAATGTGTTGATTTTTCTTATTTCTAGGGCTACTCACACCCTTCTCCAAAATATTGTCTATTAACTCAAGAATGCGAAGATTAACCAGGAAAGAAGAGAAAAAGAAAGGAATGATAAGGTGAGATTTCCTAAACTGCAATTGTTTATACAATGCACTGATTCATCCCAAACTTTTAGGAAATCATTCAGAGTCATGGGGGGAAAAGAACAAAAAGGATCTAAGTCAAGAGTATTGGTACACAGAATTTTTGTTGGAAGGCAAATGAAGTGAAATAATCTACTCAGAGCTCCACATGAGGCATCGATCAGGAACATGACAGAAGAATAAGACAAAGACACCGTGTATCTTCTCAGTCATCTACCGTGTCTTCAGTCTTTTGTCTGTACAAACCAAACATCCTGATCAGTTGGTCTTCCAAAGTATCCTATCAATTTTCTCTTCAGTTTACTATGTACCAGTGCTTCACTGCTAGTCTGTGGAGGCCCAATTTTGATGTGTTCTGATCTATAATTAAGAGCTAAGCTAATTGGAAACTGTAGTCAGTCTATTATTCCTTTGCCAATAGTTCAGAAAACACTCAGGGGTTCTTCCTTTCTTGGAAGAAAGTTTGAGATCAGATTGCTTCTCATTTAATCTCTCCTCTTTTTCAAAACCCCTTTCGTTTAAGAGTTTCAAGCTTTTAAATAGATGTTATCATTAGTAGCTCTGAAAAGAAATGGATGTCATCTTATGGCAATACATAGACTATGGTTTCTGGGTTGGATCCAGATATCTTGGGCAGAGCCCAGAGAATTTCTCTTTTTTTTATTATAATTGTTTAAGGAAATGTTCTGGTTTTCCTAACTTAAAAGAAATATGATCCATAAGAGTAAAATAAAGCTATATGAAACATAACACTAAAAAGAGTAAATGAGATCAGAATGCAAAAAAAAAATATAAGGAATATGGTATATTTATAAATTTCAAACCAAATCATATATCAGGAACATGTCAAACAATTGTTCCCACTAGAAGGGCAATGGGCCTATTTAAATATACAGCAGTAGCCTTTATATTTCTTTTACTGCTCAACTTAAAACTACATTTGATATGTATGCATAGTTAGATTTTAAAAATTCATAGAAGTCAATCAAGAAAGGTTCTAAGTCTCTAATTTTATTACCTATCTTAGGAACTAATATGCTTCCAATTGTTGTTTATTTGATTGGGAGATGCCAAGAGTTAGTTATAAGATGGATAGCTGTATAAATACTTTAAATAAATAAATACATTTCCATCAATATTTTGCCCTTTATCACTAAGCATTTTTATCTGGAATACACAAAAAGGTATTTAGAACTTTTTATGAGTCAGGTCTCCTGATAATTTTTTTCTGTTAGAACTTTTCTATCCAGCTATGACATATATTTTCTTAAAACTGAACATGAAATATAGATGCTATTTTTTAAAATTCAGTTCTCATACAGTGAAGGCCTCAGGAACACATACCTCAGCATTAAGTGTCTGCAATCAGAGTTCTTCAATATATCTTTAATATCAGCCACAAAATAACAAGTTCCCCATCTTTTCCTGGTCTCTCCCATCTACATACCCACAGATAACCTTCTACACACCCAACTATAGTACCTTTTTGATGCTCCAGTGATAGCAGAATTAGAGATGTTTCCCAGGACTCTTTGTGTTTGGCACATTGCTTCTTGTGCTAGGTTTGCAGTAACCATATAAAAAGGTTCCTTCAATTCCTTCAGGTCAAGACTCAGCCATGTTGCTTTCTTGTCAGCGATATGGAATTGGTTTGCCGCTGTCTTATTCCAAGATTCTTACCAAGCCTGTAGTATTACTTCCTAGAGGTCTCCCTTCCAAGTCCTAGCCAGTCCTGGCCTTACTTTAGCCCCAGAGCCCAAACATGGCTGCTAAGCCATCCTTTTTGTGAGATGCAGTCCTAGTATAAAGGAATATATAGCATTTTCAATGGTACACCTGGCACTGGGATCACAGGTGATATCAGGAGGCGAGACACAAAACCAATGTCACCGATCTCACTGAGAATAGTAAAATGTAGAAGCTGAGAGCTGTAAAGTGGGAGAAAGGGATGGGAACTGGGCATAGGAGGAAATAGATCTCCTTTTCATATTTGACAATGAATTGGATATATCCAAAATAATGAAAATAGTTTAATTCAGTTTGAGTCCAGTTCCAGATGGAATAGGAAAGCACCCCATCAGAGCCTGTTTGGAGAAATACTGCACTGAACAAGGAAAAGGAAGGTTAATAGTCTGGCTATGGATTTCCAGTTTCCAAGTATAGTAACTTTCCAATGAAGATTCAGCACTAATTAAGATCAGCCTTTCTTAAACAAACTACCTCCTGTCTGTGGCTTCTAGTGATATGTCAATCATCCAAAAATATAGAATAGCTTGAGATTTTAACTGATGTAATGTGAGATACGCTTTCAGGGGCCATCGCCTACACGATCAAATGTACAACTGAGTTAAGAAAATTAACTATATATATGCGTACATGTATTAAACTACCCTGTTGGCAAAAAGCAGGCAAGCAGTGTGAGGATTTCAGGGTAAGAGAAAAATAGCAAACTTTCTGATGGCTTGGTCTCAAAGTACGAATTCATATCATATAACATCACTGTTTAACGTTAAACTATATGAGGGTATAATGCTCCCCTCTTTTTTCTGGAAATTTCCCTTCTGGGGGTGTTCTAAAGCAGCAGAACACCTGGTCCATCCAGGCAGGTGTAAACCAAAAGACATGCATCAGAATACTGTATCCACTTTCTTTGTTCGTTAGCTAATCAAGCCTTTATTCTTCTTTTTTTATTATTCCCCCACGGATCTCGAGTGGAATAGAAGATATGGAAGGCTTCTTGCAGGCAAATGGGTGCTTTTCAAAGAAGTACAGCTGATTTTGTTTGTCAGAAAGTGGTTGGAATAAGAGAAGAAAACAAAAGCAAAGCAGAGTGGTAAGTAAGCTGTTTGAGACTAGAGGGAAAAAAAGAAACTGTGATTTCTGATTTAGTTCCTGGGCAAAATGCAGTTTTCATGCCCAGGAAATTGCCAGAAAATTAACAAGTGAAAACAGAGTTAGAAATTAATGAAAGTTTTCCCAGTGCAATTGCTACTTCCCCGTCCTAATGAGGGTTATTTATTCACTGAGTGGTAAAATGTGGAATCAAATTAAGTGATTTTCATCTGCCCTATACCACTCAGGCCAAGTGTCTGGTTGGATTATCTATCTCTTTATAAAATGACAAGAATGTGGGATCTTGAGCTTTTGATACCACAGAAACAATTCAATACGGTCTTGACATTTATATGAATGCTTAAAATAACCCAAACCATAATAAATTAAAATACCTTGCATTTTTATGGATACTGGTGGACATTAATTTGAATAATATTTTTTCAGGTACCAGTAAAAGACAATAAAATGATTGATTATAGATAACAAACTATTTTAATAAAATTTATTAGATTTAGACAATGCCCAACTCCAAATCAATTATTCAATCTAATGCTCAGATAAATTGTGAAAAGTCAAAGAATTCTCAGAGTTGCAATCTTAATATATATCAAGGTCCTCAGGTTTGGGAAAGTTTCTCCAAAAACAACATCATGTCCTCATTGTTCTGGAAGCTGTTGGCATCATATAAATAAGTGCCGATATAGGCAAGGCCTATATAAGTAAGTGGACTCTTAAAATCTTAAGATTATGTAGATTGGTAGTGATCCGGTTAGAAAAATGGTTTCAGTCCAGCTCATCAAAATCCTTCAGCTGGCTACTTTGATGCACAGAAAAACAAATTGGGTGTTCTGATCCTCTACTTCAATACTGAATTTCATTCAAAGGATGATTCAATTGAACCTTCACCAAATCAAAGTGCTTCCCCAAAGCTCCACACAGCAATAACAGAGAGATCAATATTTTAAGATTTCCTGCATTCCAATTCTTTAATACAACTATCACCAAAGCCATCCCAGTCTGGAAAATGCAACACAATTATGCTTAACAAAGAAGTGAAAATATTTAACACTATGCCATAATTTGATCTTCCTAAGAGTGGCTAATCCCCAATCACAATCTTTCAGGAATAAAAAATAACATTCAGAGAAAGATAGGAAGCATAGATTATCAATTGTCTGTTCTTCTGGTAATTTTTTTAGCAAAATAGCAAAATAGAAAAATATGTAATTGTAGGAGCAAAGAGTTGGTTTTAAGAAATAGTTCATTCAACAATAGTTGTTTAATAGATTTATACTGGAAAATATATCCCAATCAGACTTGATTCCTGTGTTGCTCACATATAGAAAGCTAAACTTTTATTTATTTATTTATTTATTAATCTAATTTATATGCTGCCCCTCTCCCGCAGGACTCGGGGCGGCTTACAACATACTAAAAAACACCAATATAAATATTAAA
>JANHFR010005027.1:24730-37355 GCA_032468015.1 Mimophis mahfalensis | reverse complement strand
GCCGACAGCACCCTGAGGAGGCCAACTCTATGGGAGCGAACTGGTCGGTGGGAGGTTACTGGCGGCAGAAGGTGGTCTTGTAGATATCCTGGCCCTAAGCCATGGAGCGCTTTGAAGATCGTAACCAACACCTTGAAGCACACCCGGAAGACCACCGGCAACCAATGCAAGTCGTGCAGGAGAGGTGTAACATGGGAGTACCGAGATACTCCCATAACAACCCGCGCAGCCGCATTTTTTTAATTTATTTTTTATTTTTTTAATTTTTTAATCCCATTTATATGCCGCCCTTCTCCGGAGACTCAGGGCGTCTTACAGTCTGTTAATTGCAAATCAATTTTGCACCAGTTGGAGCCTCCGGGTACTCCTCAAGGGGAGCCCCATGTAGAGAGTGTTACAGTAGTCCAGGCAAGAGGTGTCGAGGGCATGAGTGACTGTGCGCATGGCGTCCCTATCCAGAAAGGGGTGCAGCTGGCACACCAGGTGGACCTGGTGAAAAGCCCCCCTGGTGACAGCCGTGATCCTCTAAAGTCAGCCGTACATCCAGGAGGACGCCCAAGTTGCGGGCCCTCTCCGTGGGGGCTAAGGTCTCTCCCCCAGTTTTCAGAGATGGAACACATTGACCAAAGCGGGACGCCGGGAACCACAGCCACTCAGTCTTGGAGGGGTTGAGGGAAAAGCTATCGGTCTTGGTGTATCTTCATACCACTTCTGATTTTGCAGCAGTCTTTCAGGATGTTAGAGCGCAGTAAAATCAGCTGCTCATGCTGAATCAGGCTGTGCTGAAACTGAAACAGGCCTCAGCACAGGAGACAAAGGGGACAAATATCTGACTCTCCTGTGCTGAAGCCTGTTTCAGTTTCAGCACAGCCAGATTCAGCAGGAGCAGCTGATTGGCAGGTGGATCTGCCTCCTGGAATACCCCCAATCAGCTGTTGTGAGCTGTTGGGGAGGAAAACAAGGGAGAAAAAAATCTGCCTCTGCCTCCCTCTGGAAGGCACAGGCAGATTTTGTTTTTCCCTTTGTCTCCTGTGCTGAAGCCTGTTTCAGTTTCAGCACTGCCTGATTCAGCACA
The DNA here is from genome assembly GCA_032468015.1 of Mimophis mahfalensis. Taxonomy (NCBI): domain Eukaryota; kingdom Metazoa; phylum Chordata; class Lepidosauria; order Squamata; genus Mimophis; species Mimophis mahfalensis. The sequence goes on along the minus strand of JANHFR010005027.1, from coordinate 36,280 downwards.
GGAGACAAATTGCTGGAAGGCAGAGACAGATTTCCCCCCCTTGTTTTTCTCCCCAAAAGCTGGGTGGATCTTATACGTTGGAGAATCTTATACCCCCCAAAATACGATGTTACTCACAGAGCAGCTTCAGTGTGAGTGAGCTTCAGTGTGAATGAATTCAGTGTGAAGCCAAAGTTTGTTTGCTACTGGCACCAGATGTTTGTCTACGTGGAATCACCATAAGAAAATCAGCAGCTTCGTTGTCTTTTCCCAAGCCAGACAAAAGGAAGCACACAACCAATCAAGGGCTGGTGCTGCAACCAGAATCCAGAAATTATGGGGCAGAAGCCCTTTGGTCAGAACCAGGGAGGCCAGTTTCAAAGCCCATTCAACCATGAAGTTCTCTGGGAGAAAAGGCTTGTCCCGTTGTTTTCCCTGGTGCAGATGAACAGGGAGGGTGGGGATGGGAGAACTACACCTGCCACTTAACACTTAAGAAGAACTGCCTCTAGCTGACTAACCAGGAGAGATGTTGTTGACTGGAAAAAAAATCTCTCCTTTTTTATTTCAGATAGCTGAGATGCCACAAACAACCTTTATTGTGGAAAGAGTGATGGGTTTATATAAACAGTAGACACTAGTTTTCTGTCTTGGTTTCTCTACCCAAAGCTGCATTGTATCCTTTCATGGGCGAACTGGCTAAATTTTCAGGTTTACTTGAAAAAAGAGAATGCACCAGGTGTACTTTTCGCCTTCACCTTTACACTAAACGTTGCTATTTTTATTCAGAAAAGAACGTAGGATACAGTTGGGTACTCATGAAGCAACTAGGGCCACATGTAATTTGAGACTGAAAGTCACACAATGCCACACCAGCCTTCTTCTCATTCTCTTCCATGCAAAACTTACCACTCATAAACAAAGGCAATGCACACAGCATCGTCTCGAGCTCTTACCTTCCACAGTTACATTACAATTGCTGTAGTATTCTGTAGGGTCACTTTCTTGTGTGGCAACTACCATATATTCTCCCGAGTCACTTAGCTGGGCATCATCTATGATCAATTCTGCCGTCTTCCCTTCATGGATCATGGTAAATTTTGGAGATTTCTCAATCACCCTCCCATTCTTCATCCATTTCAACATCACATCTTTACTGGTCAGCTCACATTCCAGGCAAGCTTTGCTTTTCTCCTTGACCCGCACGTTCTTCAGGTTCCTGACAAACTTAATTGGTGTTCCTTAAGAGAGAAAAGACAGAGGTTGGTTATGATTGGTTCAATGCTATGCCAATCATCTATGGGAATCAAAGCTTGGTAGCCACAGGCAGCATGCTGATGTACACCAAAGTAAGGAAATGGAAAGGTGCCCAAGGCTTGGAAATGAGGAAGCAATTTATGAAAACATGAATATGGAATCTTAAAATAGTCTTGTTGCCCATAAATACTTTGGCTTTCTCTATAAAATCAAAGGCATAATTGTACTCTTTTTAAAAAGATCCCCTTAGGGCACCTCCATATTCATTCAGAAAACACTGGTGGTTTTGTAGCAGAAGGGTATATAGATATCTATCAATGCCATAGTAGCTAATAAGGTTTCCCTAGCTGTACATTTGTGGCTGTATGTGGCTGTCTAACTCTAAAGTTTATGTGTTGCTGTGAGAAACTACTCCGTAGAACAAGCTTTAGAACAACTGTCTATGGAGATTCTCAGTCATCCAGGTCATGGTTATCTCAAATCTTTCCCCATGATCCAGTCAGAGCTGACAAAGCTTCTTGAATGAGAAGTGAAACATCTTTAAAAAACAAACAAACAAACAATAAAGTCCAGTTGCTTTTTAAAAAGTCTTAGAGCCAAGCCTTAGAACATTTATAGCACTAGAATGCTGAGCATATATTTGTTTAGCACTGTCACTGGAGTCTCTTTGCAAACTCTGGCGGAGAGCAATAAAGAATTCTGGAATCTCTTGGGAAAAAAGCACGTAGGAATTTTCTTTGTGAAAAATAAAATCTGTCGCCTTTGTAAGGCATATTGCTTGGATCCACATGAATTAGCAATATGGAATTAGGACAGTGTTTCAGATGGAGTTGAATCCTGAATGGAACTGATTTAAAAGAGATTATCATATATCCATGGCAGAATGGATGCTTCTATCTTTCTTGTGATGAATAAATACCTATGCTGCATCAAGCATGCCAAAATGGGAAAGAAATGTTGTGAAGCTGCCAAAAACTAGAGAACAGAAGGGATTTAGTAATTGTTGGGCTTGTTCTCGGTTCTTGTTTGCAACCTTATGAGAAGATCGCAATTAGACACTCAAAGTGGAGTGACATTTGCAATGGCACCACTAAGACGTGCTCCAGTTGCAGTGTCTTGGACAGTGACAAAGCTCTTATACAGTGGTGGGATTCAAATAATTCCACCACCAGTTTGCAGCACAGGGAACATGCTCTGCAGCCTCCATGGAGCCCAGAAAAACAGCTTCCACTGCTCCGGAGAGCAGAAAGGGATGGGGACAGTGTGTTCCCTGTGCTGCAAAAGCTGGAGCTCAGCTGATTCGCGTGGCTACTAGTTCTGCTGCGCAAATCAGCTGAGCTTAAAAAAAAAAGGAAAGGGTGGGGGCGAGGCATGTGGGGTGGTTTTTGCCAGTTTGACAAACCACCCCAAATTTTCATCACCAGTTTGCACGAACCAAGCCAAACCGGTAGGATACCACCACTGCTCTTATAGTACTGAGGTAGCAAATAATCAAAAGGTAAGGCAATCAAATTGTGAATGGGATTTGAGGCAATACTGAGAAGGCTTATGGAACAAAAATAATATCTAGAATCTTTTTTAAAAAAATAGCTAAGACATATCTATGACATAGAGCTCAAACAGTGTCCAGTCTGGGAGATGCTGTGTTGATCCGGGAAGTGCTAAGATGTCATACTTCCCTCTTTCTTGTAAATCAGAGCAACCTATCCCTTCTCTAGTTCAATGATCCCCAACCTTCTGGTGGATCGATGGCGGTGGCGGCGCTGGTGGTAGAGGGGATGGTTACCCACATGCATGCATGCACACACCATTTTAAAAAATGCAGCTTCATGTGTACGCACATGCACACACCCCCTTCTGTGGCCTGGTTCCAAATGGGCTGCAGACCAGCACTAGGCCACAGGCGGAGGTGGTGGTGGTTGGGACCCCTGCTCTACATGCTTGGGGACAGTAGAATTTGCATGATCCTGTGTTATAGGAAGATTGCAATCTCTGCCCCACAGTCTTGTGGTGTCTAGCTTCTGATCATTTTCTAGTCAAAGAATAAAACAAGAAATGTCGTAGGAATAACTTTCCAGTGGAAACATTCTCTGGATCCAAGGAAAAAGTCAAACTGCCTGCCAAGCGGGTGAACCAGGAAAGGCTAAACAAGAGTTCTCCAATGATAATCTTTTTCTTCTGAACTCCATATACCCCCTTGTTCGGTGGAATTGTGGAAAATGAAACAGCGTTGAAAAAACAGATTATCTCGAAATAAGTCTTTCGATGAATGCTGCATTTTGTAACATTCAAATGGAGAGGCATCAGGTGAAAAGTAATTCTATTGCCCATTGAAGTTCTTAAAATAAAGTTTACAAAAGTTATTTTATCGTCACATCTCCCACCATGTTTTTGTTTGTCTGTTAAGCCATACCGCCAAATACTTGGTTTTACACAACAAATTCTTTCAGACATTCAGTATTCCATTCTCGCTGTCCTATGATTCAATTAATAATTAGTTGGTAAAGCCAGAGATTCCCCTGCTATTCAGTACCAAACGTAAGGTAACAATAGGAACAAGTAAGTTATCGGAAAAAGAAAACAAAGCATCCAATTTTCACCTTCAATTCAGTACTAAATAGCATCACCTTAATATAAGTGAAGCAGCAGCTGCTTGCCTGAGTTTCATAGAAATAGTTAATCCCAGCATCTCTTACTCTGAATGAAAAGCTCGGCTTCTGTCAACAGGCCTCCACCTTCAAAGCTGACCTTCCCCATGTCACTTGGGCGGACATCTTTAATTTTCAGGGTGTGTGTCAAGCCATCTTCAGAGGTGATGATCTCGTACTTGTCATCCCGCTTCAACTCTTTTCCATTCAGTTTCCAAACAAAGTTGGAGACCTTTTTGGAAAGACGGACCTCAAGCACAGCAGTCTGCCTTTCGTTTACTTTCATGGGTTTCAGATCTGACAAAAACTGCAGAGGCTCGTCTGTCAAAAGAACATAACGCTCAGAATGAATGCCGCTAGTTATGTCGATGCTTGTCGATGGAGAATTTTTAAAAATACAGTTTCCACATCTCAGTTCCGCCTACAGGTAGACCTTGATGTACGACCACAACTGAGCCCAAAATATCTGTTGCTAAGCAAGAAAGATGTTAAGTGAATTTTTGCCCCATTTTACAACCTTTATGGCCACAGTTGCTAAGGGAATCACTTAGCAGTTTCTAAGTTAGCAGCACGGTTGTTAAGTGAGGCTGGCTTCCCCATTGACTTTGATTGTCACAAGGTCGCAAAAGGTGACCCCAGGACACTACAACCATCATAAATATGAATCTGTTGTCAAGCATCTGAATTTTGATCACATGAGCAAGGGGATGCTTGCAATGGTTGTAAGTGTGAAAAAGGGTCATGTCACTTTTTCCGTGCCACTGTAACTTTGAACGGTCACTAAATGAATTATTGTAAGTTGACCACTATCTATATTTTTGCAGCAGAACTGGATATGTGCCTGGCCTGGGGGCTGCCCTACCTCAAAGAACCCTGACATTTTTTCTCCTTCTGGAGTTTTTCAAGTTTTTCAAGTTTTTCCAGACTGTCAAAATTCAGAAGCTTGTGATGTTCAATGTAACATGTTTTCTTTTTAAGAAAAAATATTAAACTTTCTAGTAGATTCGTGACATCCTTGATGACAAACCCCAAACTTTTCAATGCAGCTTCCAACTCCCTGACTCTAAAGGAAAAAATAAAGATTATGATTTATACAAGTAGAAGATATGACATTTCATCCTCCTCATATTAAATGAAAGAAATCAAACTTACCGATTACCCGCAAATTTGCAGACAGAATTTTATCACCTATGACAAAAGAGTAGGCACCTATGTCTTCTTCGTTGACATTAGTGATGTACAGCATAAACTTAGTGCCTATCTGTTTCACATCATATTTTCCTAAAGAATATTGAAGACGCAGAGGCTCGTCACCCTAGAAGGAAGAAATTGTGATGTTTTTGAAAGGCTGAGTAAACACATGGCACACATGTGTTATTAAAATAAGAAAGAAGGCTTTGTAAGATAGCTACATCTATCTTTGCCTATCCCTATTACCATTCCCCTGCTTGATTAATCATCTTTTATGATTGGCACCCTCAAGTATGAAACAAATTCATAGCACAATACCTACTGGAGCTCTTATCATGAATGTTCTGTCTTATGAAGGCGTCATGTCTCATTGAGCTATGACAACCTTCAGGTAAAAACTGCACATTCAGTAACTGGCTCCAAGGTAACAAAAATTCAAATTTTCAAACAGTGAACGTTTATTGCAAACTTAATGCATGGATTCAGCCAGTGGTGGGATTCAAATTTTTTTATTACTGGTTCTGTAGGTGTGGCTTAGTGGGTGTGTCAGCCAATCAGAGGTGGTATTTGCTGATGTCAGCCAATTAGAGGTGGTATTTGCCAGTTCTCAAAATTATTGCTACCGGTTCTTTGGAACCTGTCAGAACTGGCTGAATACCACCTCTGGATTCAGCTGGACATTTCATAAAGCAATAATTACTTTAGACATATATTGTGGTGAATACATTCTGTAAAGCAGATGAAACGAACAAAACGAAATGAAATCTAGAGCATTTTCCTTTGGGCATGTGTTAACGAAAAGACAGTACGGTGGCTCAATGGTTAAGATGCTGGACTTGTCAGCTGAAAAGCCAGAAGGTCAGGTTTGAGACCTAAGCGCCAAGTGATGGGATGAGCTCCCATTCTCACCCCAGCTCCTGCCAACCTATCGATTTGAAAGCATGCAAATGTGAGTAGATAAATAGCTACCACTACAGTGGGAAGGTAACAGTGCTCCATGATGTTATACTGGTCACATGACCATGGAAGTGTCTTCAGACAGTATTGGCTCAACGGCCTTTAAATGAAGATGAGCACTGCCCCCTACAGTGGGCAATGACTAGCTAAGTAAAATCCACAGGAACTCCTTTATCTTTTTTCTTGTGCATTACAATGCAACTAATCCTCCTGCCCCACTTTTCATGAAGTATAAATTTCCTTGCTCTTGACTTTAACTGCCTTGCAGAAGTATTTCCTCATCAAGGTGGCTTTAAGCCACAAACTGGACAATCCAAAGCCCATATTTGGCCTTTGGTTGTATCACCTACAACCTATGATGCAGCTGTGTCCCCTTGTTGCATATTTACCTGATCAGGCTAAAGTTTGTTCATATAAATTACTGACAGAGCCACCCACCTCATAGCAATGACTCTGGGTAGTTTACAACAATTAAAAACATCACAAAAGTACAAATTCATGATGCTCCAATTAAACAATAATCACCCTCATCAAGATTTGCTTGGTCAAACGCCTGGAAGAACAACCATGTCTTCAGGGCCCAATGAAGGGCTAACGAGCTCAGGAGGTAGGGAGAGACTGAGTGTAGGGGAGAGATACTTTACTCAGTCCCTCCATTAATCTTACTCAGTATTGTTGCTCCTTAACAACAATTAGTTGTAGAGAAAGCAGTGACTGACACCATTGTTGGTAGCAGTGGTGGGATTCAAATTTTTTTACTACTGGTTCTGTGGGTGTGGCTTAGTGGGCATGGCTATGCTGTCGGCCAATCAGAAGTGGTATTTGCCAATTCTCCAAATCAGTCAAAATTATCGCTACTGGTTCTCCGGAACCTGTCGGAACTGGCTGAATACGACCTCTGGTTGCTAGGCCAGAAAGCCATATCCCTTATCCTCAAAAATGAGGTTTTGTTTTCCATCTTAGCAAATTTTCTTAAGCTGACTGTTGTCCACTGGTCTTCACAACAGACTCACAGAAACCCGGAAAGAAATTCTGGGACAAAGCTTTCTGACCTGCAGTAACTATGAAAGTGTATGAATGATAGGTGGAATATTGTGCAGCTTATCAACATAGATGCAACTTCTAACCCTCAATCAAGCAGCAGATTCACTTCCCAGAATGGAAGAGATTGCTCATCTTGTTGTAGACAAAACACACAGAGCCCTTTGCTCTCACCCACCAACTTTCATTTCAGTTACAATAAATAAAAATACAGCTACTTTTAACCACATCATCTTCATGTTGGCATCCCTGAGTTCCAGAATACAATCAAATATTGCTGTAGAGTCCGCTTTGGCAGAAACGTCTTCCAAAGGTTTCAGAATCTTTATCATCTGAAATATAAAAATAGATCAATCTTTAAATATTTTTTTTAATATTTATTTTTAACTTTATTTATTGTTACATTTACTTATTGCAACTTGTGTAATGCTCATGTTGGATACATGGATTTGATCATAAATCTCTTGAGCCTGTGAGCCAATATTTTTTTTTTAATCTATTTCCTGTATTACTTGTAATGATGCTGCATTGTTAAGCCTCTGACCAAAACAGGAACAGCTGAACTTAGCGTGTTTATATTTTCTTGTATATATAAGACAGAATCAGTAGCTAATAATCTTTCAGCATCTTCAAGCCAACAAATATGTCCTGGTAGATGTTTTATACGTCTCTTTTGTACTGTTGCACTATTTGTGGTGCAGCAAACTCTTTGGACTGGTTTTGGAGTGTCAAGTTCTACTAATCAATTGCCTTTATAACACACACGTGATTAATGTGATAGCTTAATTGTAGAATTACAGTTATACTTGCATCTCTGTTGGTGGGCTTTTATTTTTGTTATATAACCAAATAAAGCTTTGACCACTGGGGCAAATGCTGAAAGGTGGAGAAGGAGAAGCATCTTCCTACCTAACCTGCTGTTAGTTAAACTAATCTCTACATTTAAGAGATAAAATCAGAGATGTCTACAGGGAGTGATTTTAAAAAGTCAATATGGAGACTACAACTGGGTGATTGGCGTTTCTTTTTTAAACCGCAGATTAAAAAGGGACTTAGATTACATTGTCACAGCACCATTCTTGCCTCTTTTTTTTTTTAACTATTCCTTACAATTCCTGGCTAAAACAACTTCCTTTCATTATTTCTTGACTTACTCTTCAAGAGGCAGTTCGGGGGTCAGGGAGAACCAAGGCTTTCCTTTCCTATGAATTTTTAAATAGATTTTGTTCAAATATGATGAGTGTGTGTCCATCAGTTGCTTGGCTGAACTTATACTTTTTATCCAACAGAACTATATTAGGAGTATTTTGCCATTGCCATAGGCATCAGGAAGGGCATCCAGCCAGTAAATGCTCAGCTCCATTCAGTTGCCCTGATTCCACCTCGATGAAAGAGATTTCAGGGAGGGAAAAAACATTTTCCCCATAGCAGACAGACGGCATATACAGTATATCATTTTAAAGGAAAATTGTTGCCCTATATGACGCACATGTAAGGCAACTCAAGAACCCAAGGTCTGGGTGGATCTATCACTGACCTCAACTTCTTTTTTCTTCATCTCCTTCAGCTTTTTAAGAAGTCCTCGAAAATCGGTGAAACCATACTCCATGCAGACCTTCTCAAAGTCTTTCCTAGGCACCTGGGAGAGGATCTCCAGCATTTCCTTTTCATCAATCACTTTTTTCTCCTTCTTTGGAGTAGGAAGCCCCCTACACACAGACCGACAAAATCAACGAGCTTGTCATAAAACCACACACATTCTTATGAGAAACCCCTTCTCCCTTAACCCCCAGTCAGTGTTACAATCACGTCTTTAACTATAGGACAGAGGTCTTCAAACTTGACAGCTTTAAGACTTGTGGACTCCAACTCCCAGAATTCCTCCTCCAGTCAAGTTAGCTCAGGAATTCTGGGAGTTGAAGTCCACATGTCTTAAACCTGCCAATGTTGAAGACCCTTGCTATAGGGGGAGAGAATGGAAATAATTTCATCAAGTACATTGATCCCAAACAGTTACCCAGTTGCAATATTATTCTCTATATTATCTTGATACAACCCACTCAAATATCATGAAAAAGCTTCTTGAAGCAACCTGGTTATGAAGTTAGGTGAAAAACTCTTATGTATTACCCAGCTATGTGTTAGCACTTGGCTGATCTCAAAAAATGAAGGATGATAGCATGGGTTAATAGCTTCATGGGAGATTACTAAATCTCAGGGCTCTAAATGACATTAGAAGTCCTTTTCCAGTGCAAAGAGATTCTTCCCGCCATTTTGCACAATTCCAGTCAGTTTCCTCTTCCATGACTATATTCAGAACCAGATAGATGGTTTCCATGAGACAGTAATAGGAATGAACCCCACCAGTCTAATTTGAGCAAAAAAGCACCTTTCCTGCACTGCTACTCTGACTTTGGAGACTATCCTGAAGAAATTCAATGGGCTCCCAATAGTATTTTCAAGGCTTAGTCTTGATCCTCGACTTACAACCACAACTGATTCCAAACTTTTTGTTGCTGGATGAGACATTTGTTAAGTGAGTTTCCCCCCATTTTACAACCTTTCTTGCCACAGTAGATAAGTGAATCAATGCAGTTGTTAAGTTAGTAGCACACTTGTTAAGTACCGTATTTTTCAGAGTACAAGACACACTTTTCCCACCCTCAACAGTGGCTGGAAATGTCTGTGCATCTTATACAGTGAATGTTGCTGAAGTCCCCCACCCACCCACCGGCCCCCACTCTTCAGCCTCTGCTTCCCCACAATTTGTCTCCTTGCAGGAAACAACAAACAGCCTGTTTCAGCTTCAGCACAGCCTGATTAGCACAAGCAGCTGATTGTCGATCAGCCTCCTGACAATCAGCTGTTTCAGGTTGCAGGGATTGCCATCACCTATTACTGCCTCTGCATGCTCCATTTTCAGCCTCTGTTTTGCCGCCCCTTCCGATCCCTGCTGCCCGGAACAGGTGGGAAATGGGATGTTACCTTTGCTTGCATGTATGCAATGTTTGTTTGTTAGGTACTGTATCCCTGCTGTTTTCTTGAAAAGATTTAGGAGGTGATTTCCTTCTGCCTGCTTCCTGGTGCTGGGACTGAGTGACTGGCCTAGCTGATTTCAAGCCTTGACCGGTATAGCAAATTGGCTTTCTTTCCCTTAGTTACCTCTTCATTTTATATGTGTTTTAGTATTTAGGATGAAAGGAGGCTCAATACATAATTAGATTTTTGGGAACAGTCCAACTTTACCCATTCTCTCTGGGATCCAGGGGATTGTAGGGAATTGATGTCTTTACTCTCCAGAGCAGGGGTCGGGAACCTTTTTCTCTCAGAGAGCCATGAAGAGAGCCATATTTTAAAATGTAAGTCCGTGAGAGCCATACAATATGGTGCTTTCACGGCAGCAGTGGTGGCGGCAGTGTATTTGTAGTGGCGGCGGCGGTGCTTTCTCAGCCCGCCTGCCCGCCTGCCCGCCCGCGAGCCAGATGCAGCCCTCAAAAGAGCCACATCTGGCTTCCGAGCCATAGGTTCCCTACCCCTGCTCCAGAGAGTAAAGTCCCTTCTGAGATGTTTTCTTTATTCCCATCCCTTCTGTGGGCTGAGATATCTCTTTTCTGAATGTTGTCTAGCCTACGGTTCTCCCAAGGTTGCTCTCAATCCCATTACACTTGGGGAAATGGGGAAGCTGTTGCAAACTGACAGGAGTTTTCCAGGAGAGGCAAGGAAATATGTTGGATGCTACAAATCTGGATGTTCAAGTTTGGTAAAGTAGCTGAATATAGGGAAGAGAAAGAGAGACAAATGGCCCCAACCTTATCTGCTTTTTGTAAAGTCTTATACACATGTTTCCCCACCCCCACCCCATTGGGACTGAAGAGTTTGTATGATCCTCTTAGATATGACTGTTTCGTTTCGCTAAAGGTAAAAGGTGGAAAGCATCTCACCTTTTTTTCAGCATTTTTTTGAAATCCAGCTTTTCTTGACCTTTAAAAAAAATCATGAAAAAAAAAGAGAAAAGAGAGGATTAGTCCAAGCAGCCAAAAGTATAAGGCAGGGTTTCTCAGTCTTACCAAATTTAACGTATGTGGACCTCAACTCCCAAATTCCCCAGCCAGCAAGCTGAGTGAATCCTCTAGCTGAGGAATTCTGGGAGTCGAAGTCTACAACAGCTTAACGTTGCCAAGAAACTCTGGTGTAAAGGAAGCAAGATGTAGATATCTCATGGCAGTCTTTCGTTAGACTCCCAGATACATTGGGATTACTACTTCTAGAATGTTCTGCCAGCATAATTGAAGGGAATATCTATTTCAACACATCAAGAATTGGTGAAGTTGTGGGAAGAGGAGATGTTGCATAATTGTGGGCTAGAGATCTGTGGTCCTTTATTATACATTGCCTCAGATCAGGGGTAGGGAATCTTGGCTCTTCTATGACTCATGGACTTCAACTCCCAGAACTCTTCTTCTTCCATGCTGGCTCA
>JANHFR010005026.1:12493-26451 GCA_032468015.1 Mimophis mahfalensis | reverse complement strand
AGCGGCCGGGATGAGAGGCGGAGGCGGCGGCCGTGTCTGCGGGAGGAAGCCCGTGCTCGGCTCCCCCGCAGCGCCCGAGGGACGGGGGAGGGGCCGGGCCGGGCTGCGGGGTCCCCGGTGAGGCCGCCGGGGCGCTCGGGCGACGCGGAGCCCCTTTGGGCCCGGGGCTCCCCTCGCCTCCCGCGGAGACCCGGGCGGGGCAGGCCGGCGGGAGAAGCGGGTGGGGAAGGAGGGCGGGGAGCGCCTGGCTTCCGTCCCGGGAGATGGAGCTCTTTCCCGCCTTGACCTTTTCCTCCAGCGGAGGCGGCGGCGGCTGAGAGGCTGTTCTGAGGCGCGGAAAGGAGAAGGGAGATCTGGCTTGATTCCAGAGTGTGGAAGCTTTCCTACAACCCACTTATCCTCCCTTAACATAACCGAGATATATACGGGAACTAGACTCTCCCCATGCTGGTCTCCGGAATCAACCCTGGGCTGCTCACCTGCAGGCACCACCCTCAGACTGCCTCCCCCACCCATCCCTTTATAAGGGCACCAACAGGTTTGATGGCACCATTGCGAGATGCTCAGAATCTCTTGAAATGGAGAAGCATATAAATTGCAGTAATTGATGTATCGGTAGATTAAAATTAACCTGGCAGTGAATTGTATGAAACCAGAATGTGGTTTGACCGAGTTTTGAATCTTCTCTAATGGACTCCATGAGTTTTGCTGGCTATTGTAGCTGTGTTTGTTGCCGCTAGATTTACACCTCCCTTCCCTTCCCTTCCCTTCCACCCCTCCTTCCTCCAGTTTCCACCAGCAATCCCTTAAGTGAGGGAAGTGAGGCCAAAAGGGGGCCTGGTCCAGGTTCCCAGGGGAGCTTCCCTGGCAGATAATGGGGAGCTTGAACCTGGACTGCCCGTTACTAAGTCCAACCCCAACCACTCCCCCCCAATTCCCACGGTTGGGGGCACCCAGAGAGCATTGTGGGCTGCATAAGTGGGTCTCCTCAGCCTCCAAGAAGCAGCAACTTGGGGCAGGCAAGCCTTGGCAAAGGTGGGGTGGGAGTGAGTTGGCATCTGCTGGGCAAGGGGGCAGGGCAGCAGGGGCTTTGGGGTCTGCAGAGCTGCTGCAGTCCTGGTGCTGCGTCTCCTCCCCCCAACCCCCCCCCCCCAAGCCATTGTGATGCCATAAGCACAGCCTTCCTGAGCAGCCCAAAGCTGCCAAGGCCGGCATAGCTGGGGTCAAGCACAGCTCCAAGCAGGTGGGCAGCCAGGATCCACCTGTCCCTCTCCCCCACCCCCGGCATGGAGAGGGCGGAGGGGTTGACCCCGGGAGACTGTCCAGGTCCCTGAGATCTGAGGCTCGGTTTCCCCCACTTTTCTTCTAGGGGTGGTGAGATGGGGGGTTAGGGTAAGTTTGCACTTGATGAATTTGCATTCAGTTAATATACCAAGATCTTTTTTCACAAGTACTATAATCAAAGGAGATGCCTTCATTGTGTACATACTTGATTTCTGCTTTCAGAGTGAAGAGCTGTAGAGCAAAGCGGGGTAAACTTTTTTTTAAAAAAAACTTTGTGCTTTGTTGAATTTCATTCCTTTACTTTGGGTCCATTTCTCCAACTTACCAAGATCATTTTTAATTGTATTTATTTTTTATAGAAATCTATATAAATATCAAGGACCCAGGATTGGTTAGTCTGATGGGGGGATGAATCCATTCCATACCTATCTCCAATTTCATGAAGATTGTTTTAAAATAACAAAATAATGGAATAAGAGTTGCAAGGGGCCTTGGAGGTCTTCTAGTCCAACCCCCTGCACAAGCAGGAGACCCTGTACAATTTGAGACGAGTAGCTGTGCAGCCTCTTCTTAAAATCCACAACTTGTGGAGGCAAGCGGTGCCACTGTGTCCTTGTTCTCACTGTCAACCCCAAGCAGGTTGGTTCTCTCCTTGATAGGTAGCGATCCCATCCATTCCTTCTTCTCCTGCCTTCTGGTGCTTTGGGAAATAGGTCAATCCCCTCTTTGTGGCAGTCCCCAAATGTTGGAATATCACTATCATGTCATGTTTTATTAGTACTCCGTAAAGTTTAATTTCTGAGCCTCTTTAATTGCATCCTCCTCTCTCCATCATCCCTGGAACCCGCCAGCCTGGACAACATTCATCCAGTTTGCAGCCTCCCCTTTTTAGGGGAGCTGATGGCTGAAAAGGTGATGGCCTGGCAGCTTCAGAGGCCCTGGATGAAACGGATTTTCTAGACCCCTTCTAGTCAGGATCCAGGGTTAGTTATGGGACAGACATAGTGCTGGTCACAGTTGTTGGTCTTTGGGGAGAATGGGATGGGGGTGTCACCTGTCCAACTAGCAAACCCAAGAAAAGTAGGCACCCTCGGGCATTTTTAAATCCCAAAAGTAAAACTTTATTGGATACACTGTTTTGGCACTGAAGAATTAAAACCAGCTCAGAGGTTTTCCCGCGCAATGCTACATCGTTAACATTAGTTTCCCCTTCTTCCCACCCATAGTGATCACCAGTGGTGGGATTCAAATTTTTTTCACTACCGGTTCTGTGGGCGTGGCTATGCTGTCAGCCAATCAGAGATGGTATTTGCTGGTGTTGGTCAATCATAGGTGGTGTTTGCCAGTTCTCCAAACCAGTCAAAATGATCATTACTGGTTCTCCGGAACCTGTCGGAACTGGCTGAATATCACCTCTGGTGATCACGCTGGCCAATTACAGATCACTCTTTTGTTTTGAGAACAGATCAGTTCTCCGTCAGACACCAGCAGTGGTGGCCTTGGTGGGTTCTTGGCTCACATGGTCTGTTCTTGGATCATCTGCATTCTTTCTCACCCTTCCCTTCCCTCAGTTTGTTGGCAGAGTTGAATAGCGTTCAGAAGCATTTCAGACTTGACGGGTTGGCGCAACCATGCTTACTGTCCTTGGCCTCTCAGCAGCCTTCAGTCCCATCGATCAGGGCTTCCTTCTGGGCCGGCTGTGGGGTTTGGGGCTGGGACGGTCCCAGTCGGTGTTGATAGGAGCGTGAGACTGAGCCGCGGCTGCTCCTGGTCTCTCCACTCCTCTTTAACATCTACGTGAAGGCGCTGGGTTGATCACCGTGGGTCGAGCTATCGTCAATACGTGGATGATTCTCCATGCTGCATTTCCACCCCTGGTTGACCCAAGCGGTGCTGTGGCTGCCCTCTCAGTCCTTGGGGAGAGGAACTTCTGTCCTGTGCACATTTCACCAGGGCTGGGAAGGAGGATTTCAGACGGGCACAAGGGGAACCCTTCAAGCAGCTCCTCTTTTTCATTGGGGCCCCAGTCTTCAGCTGAGCCTGGGACCGGGCCTTCCCTGGATCACAGGCCAACAGCGGCTTTTCCTCAGCACATTTCTTCTACAAGTGCTGAGATGAGGCTGGGGGCGTTGGACTGGGGAGCAGATTGTCCTCTCCCATCTTCCTCGGAGGGGACTATTCAGGCCCCATAGACCCTCCCTCCCAGGAGACTGGCCCAAGGGCCGGTCTAGTCTGGTGATGAAGCCCCCCCCCCTCAGGCACAGAAGTTTTGGGCTAGTCTCTCAACCTGGCCTACCTCACAGGAGTGTTGTTGAGAAAATGGGAGGAAGCATCTAATACAGCTTGAGTTTCTAGTCGGATGCGAATGTCGCCACTAAATTCAGCCCCCTGCCTGAAGACGGTCCTTTCCCCTCTGTTTGCAGCACTCTCCCAATCCCAGGCTTGGCTTCATGAGGCCTCCGGCGGCTCCACAGTCACAAGATGGTGCTTGACTCTCCGGCCTATCCTCCGCCTTTGCATCCGGGGGTTTTCCACGCAGACCCACAACCTGGGAGAGATGGGAGCAAGAAAGAGAGCCCCCCCTGTGTCAGGGGTCAGCCGGGGCCCTTCCTGTCCTCTCCCCCATCTCCGGAGTCAGATTCTTCAGGGTCTGGAAGGAGGACCAAGCAGCCGAAACTCCTCCGGGACTTGGCAGCCCCCACCGCCCTGCGCCCCTGCCTCGCCTTGCAGGGCCCATGCAGTTGGATGCAGCGGAGCGAGAGCAGCTGCCTGGTGAGCCAGAAGAACTGGGCACGGGGTAGGATCCGCAATGCGGCCTCCCTCCCTCTCCTGCCCAGGGCCAGAGCCGAGGAGGGGGCCCACCGGGCCGGGAAGAGAAGCCCCTGTTTACTGGTGGCCCTGCGGCCAGCCAACCTGGAGGCAGAGCGAGAGAAGTTCTTCTGGTCTTCGTTTGCCTACAACCCTCAGTTCGAATATGGGGAGCCCATCCCCGAAGCCGTGCTGGAAAAATACCAAGAAGCCTCTGAGCAGTTCCTGGAGCAGGTAGCCTTCCCTCCGGCCGGCTTGTGCCCAAAGGGAGCCCCCCCCCCGGCCGGTGTCTTGCCATGGCAGGGAAGCTGCCTTGGCCGGATCATAGAGGGGTCTAAAGAGGTTCTCAAGTCCACCCTTACCTGCAGGCAGCAGGATTCCCTGTGCACCCCTGCTGAGAGACTGCCCAGGGAAGAGCCTGCCGTAGCATTTGCCCCCCCCTCCCATGGGTCCTTCCCAAAGCCTTGGGAGGGAGGGAGCCCAGGGTCAGTGCCCCAGGAGAAGCCGTGGGACTGTGCCCTGGCCAGGCCTCCAGTTGCTGCTGGGAGCAGAGCTGCAGGGGCAGCACGGCCTCCCTCCCGGGCGCCTGCATGCCTGCCAGGGTGGTTAGCACAGAAGGATCTGCCAGAGGAAGGAGGAGGGGAGAGCAGGGCCTGCTCATCACTGGGCCTTGTTTTGCGGCTCCTTGGCTCGTGCCAAGATGTTGAGCTGAACATCCCAAACTCTCTGTCTGGCAGCATGCCATCTGTTGCTTTTAAGACGGGGGCTCTCCTGGTCATGATGCGCACAACTCAGATGGTTGTTTTACACAAGCATCTTGGTGGTGGCAGCCTACACCACCCCACCCAATTGGATCCTCAATTCATGAGCCAAATTGCACCATTAGCCCCAGGATATCTCCCAATTACCCCCAGGTTAGGAAGGCTGCTTTGAGTAAATGGTTTCCTCCCTTACAAAAGAGGAATTTAAAAAATGGCAGGCTAAAAGAATATGGTAAAATGGGAGGACCTTGTGCCACCAGCATTTCTATGCCATCATGTTTGCCATGCAGGAAGGCTAAGCCACCGCAAATCGAATTGCTTCCAAGGAGTTTTTGGTGTGGGGCCTGGCGTGCTGATCACCCCTTGGAGCTACCATGGTCAGTGTTTGCCAACTTGACTTTCAGATATTGATACTTTATGACCTTCTCCATTTCTGTCCCCTGGTGGTATTAATGTTATGGTGCAAAATTGTTTTATATAACACCCCAAACAACAATTCTGTGCTCAAAGAACATGAGAGGACCCCCCCCCCCATCAACTGGAGTTACTTACTGTGATGACTTGATTCAAATAACATGCTACTATAAGGAATGATGGCATAACTCTCTGAATCATCCCAACATTTATCTAGTCTAGTGAGATTTGTGAATCCAGTCTTCAGGTCACCCCAGACCAGAGCAAATCCTGGAGCTTTTGATATCCGCTTTGTGCATCTGTTGCAGGCTACTGGAATCATCGATGCTGTCCTTCAGAAATACGGTACTTACGAGAACTTTGAGGCCTCCAATGGTGGGAAGCTACTTACCAAATGCCAAATCTGGTCCATCACCAGGAAGTACATGCAGAAGGAAGGCTGCTCTGGAGAGGTGAGTTCTGGGGGTCTGCTCCAACGGGAACCTTCCCAAGATCCCCCATCCCCACTGTCTGCCTTCTGCTTCTTTCCTCCAGGTGGTGGTCCAGCTCAAGGAAGACCTCCTTTCCCAGGCAGTCATGATGGTGGAAAACAGCCGCCCGACTTTGGCCATCAACCTCTCGGGAGCGCGTCAGAACTGGCTGGAGGGCATGTTGCGCCATGAGATAGGTCAGCCCTGAAAGCGCCCTCCCGCTCCTCAAAGTGAACTGAGATCATTTGGAAATTCGTAAAAGACGCCAGCTTTAGTGAGATGAGGTTGTTTTCTTTTTCTGAATTGGTGGAAGTTTCAGATTTAAAGAAACCCCAAGGAAAGCAAAACCAGAACTCGAGGTTTGGTCCAACTTGGAACTGGTTAATCCAGCTCCAGTGTAAAAACTCAAAGTGCAGTTTACATTTTGTAGGGAGGTTTTGGCAATACAGTGATAGTCCTCAGCTTATGGCCACAATGAAGCTCCAAATGTCTGTTACTGAGTAACTTAATTGCTAAGTGAATTTTGTCTATTTTGCCCATTTTCTTGCCACAGTTGTTAACTGTGAACCAGTTCTTAACAACTGAATCCCTGTCACACAGTGCTTAAGTGAATCCAGCTTCGACTTGCTTGTCAGAAGGTTGCAGAAGTTGATCACACGACCCCGGGACACTGTGGCCGTCATAAATATGAGTCAGTTGCCAACCGTCTGAATTTTGATCACGTGACCATGGGGTCCTGCAACAGCCATAGTGTGAGAAACGGTTGTAAGTCACTTTTTTCGGTGCTGTTGTAACTTCGAACAGTCACTGAATGGTTGTAAGTTGAGGACTCATCATCATCATTTCAATGCAGGATGAAGGCCTCTTCTGTGTGTTCCCAACCCGTACAATCTTGAGCTTTCCTTTGTCTGCAACACAGATAGTCCTTGACTTACAACAGTTCGTCTAGTGACCGTTCAGTTACAACCGCACTGAAAAATGACGGGAGGTTCAGCAGAAGCAAAGCCGGTTTTCAAAGTGAGATTATTGCTGGAATAAGCCACGCCCTCTTTCCTAGGCACCCACTACCTCCGCGGAGTCAACAACGCCTCCCAGCCCTGGTGCAGTTCAGAAGGCCGCAAGCAGTACAGCCTGAAGCCTGCCAACCCCACGGAGGAAGGGCTGGCCAGCCTGCACAGCGTCCTCTTCCGCAAGCAGCCGTTCCTCTGGAGGGCTGCTCTCCTCTACTACACGGTCTGCCAGGCCGGGCGCATGTCCTTCTGCGAGCTCTTCCGGGACTTGGGGCGCTATGTGCAGGATGCCGGGGTGCGGTGGGAGTACTGCGTGCGAGCCAAGCGAGGCCAGGCCGACACCTCGTTGCCAGGTGGGGGCTGCAACCCTTGACCCTTTCTGGTCCTCCTGACCACCAGGGCCAGCTGGCCTCCCCGTGCCTTCCCTTCTGCCTTTCTAGCCAGGGGGTCCCTGCCTGCCTGCCTTCTAGGGTGAAAGGCCTGTGTGACCATCTCCCCCCTCCCCCCGGCATCCCCATTTCCGATCCTCCTTGGCACAGTCCCTGCAGCCATTTGGCTTTTAAAGTATTTGTCCCTGTGGAGGCTTTTTAGAAACCTAATTGAGATGCAGGAGGTTTGGGGGGGCTTCAGCAGCAGCCCCCTCCTCACCACCCATCCCCTCCCAAGTTTTCAACCCGGTCACGGAGCAAGCAAGGCATCTTTCCAAGTCCCAAAGGATTCCTCGGTAGCCTTTTCCAGAGTCAGTTACCAAAAGCTCCCCTTGTGGGGTCTCTGTGGTGCCAGGCAAGGGGGGAGGGGGCTCTGAAATGAAAGCAGGAGCTTGGGCCACGTGCAGGACAGTATCGGCTGGCTCTTCTTCCTTTGCAGGCTGCTTCAGCAAAGATCAGGTGTACCTGGAAGGAATCCTCCAGATCCTCCGGCATCGACAGACAATTGATTTCCAATTGCTGGCTGCCCTGGGGAAGGTACGCGGGGCCCACTTGCCTCCGTCTCTGGCACAGCCCTAGATGGAGGGCAAGGAGGAAGGGCTGACAGGGGGGATCTCAAGTCCCATTCCACAATTGCTGCCCTTCGCTTCTGAGAGGAAGCTGGTCCGTGCGAGAAGCTTCCCCCTAAAAACTACATTGCCTAGTGCAAGCTTGGACTGACCGAGCATTAGCATTCCCTGACAAATATTTCTCTCACAGACCCAAGCATCTGTTTTTATCAGTCGTTTATTGTTTACACCTTAGAAAACAGTGTTTGCAGGGAACCGAACTTTAACCAACCGCTCAAAGTCCCCCTAACTTTAGCAGCCCTATTTCTTCTAAAGGCTCGTCCAAAGGATCACATGAGTTACCAGGTTTGAGGCTAGACTCAGTGTGAATGGAAGGCATCGTGCTTAAAATCCAGGACAACTCATACCTAGGTTTTATTTCTGCATTTTCCTCCAGTGAGGAAAGGCACTGGGAGAGTCTGGCCCAGGTCTAGGAAGCCAGCCACGAAACGCAGGCTGTTGTGTGTGCTGTCATCATAGATTTAAATCAAGTCAATGAGCTAACATGCAGATGTCCTCCATCCAGGTCTCTTATGAAGACGTGGACCATCTGAAGAAATACGGGGTGCTGGAGAAGGCCCGAATCCCCCACTTCATGCAGGACCTGGAACGGTACAGGCACCAGCTCAACCACATACTTGCCACCAATGGTCTCAGTGACAAGGAGCTGGAGCAGCTGATGCCGGCGTGAACTGGCCGCCTGCCCCTCTGCCGGACAGGTTGTGCTCTCATTAAGGCGCCTGAAATTAGTTGGACTTTGGCCTGCTGAAAACAAATCAATGCTCCTGTGTTCTATTTGTCCTATTTATTGGGGGTGTCGGGTTTTGACTGTGAAGTGAAGCAATCAGAGCTTTTGAGTGCCCTAAGAGAGAATTTAGCTGTCTCTCCTGGAACTTTGCTCTCGGCCAGAGACGCTCTTAAGCAGATTGACAAAGATCCATGTCTGGATTATGCCTTTCTTCTGTGGACAGGTTAGTATAGATGGTTTGGAAGCTGCTAAAATATCCCCAGGCAATATTTCCGGGGTTCTCCAATTGAGCCAACTGGGAGTGATCTCCAGATGGCCAGAAAAGGTTTTTTAAAATGCTGCTTGAAGGCAGGTGCAGAAGTTCTTGAGCATGACTTTGGTATTCCTTATTCTCTAAGTGTTTGTAATTGAGCGGAACTTTCAATCTGGCCTTGTTGTGCTTGACAAAGGCCACACGTGGCTAATGGGAGCCTGGAAAGAAGCTGTTAATGTCTGAGTAAATCACAGCAGATCCCAAGAATTCAGACTCTGAATGGTTTTACAAGGGCAACTAAAAGCCTCCCTCCCTCCCTCCCACATCTGTACCTTTAATCCTCAGCACACCTGCCCTGCCGCCACCTTCCCTGGGTGGGCTTGTGGACTCTAGAAAATGCACGGAAGAGCATGCAGAACGGAAGTCTGCCCAGGGCTGCTTTCCAGCCAGGGTCTTAGCAAAAACAATCTTGCCTTCCGAACCACAACTAACCAATGCTCCCTGGCCTTTCTCCCAAATGTAAGACACTAAATAGCTGCCCCTAATTCTTTTGCTAGTTTAAGCTAAATCTTTTAAGAAATATTTGGGTCCAAAAACAGAAGAGGACATTGGGCTGCAGAGTCAGACTGATAAGCCACTTGGTCCCCACTCATGGTGGGGGAAATGGCAAGGGTTTTCCCTAGAAATGGGCCATTATAACCAATGCAGTTCCTGAAAAGCTTCCTTATTTTAAGCTCTTGGCTTTAATAGGAACTGTTCTGAGGCTCTCTGGTACAGGATTTTGATGCCAGTCTGTCCTGCTGGGCCTCTTAAGAGCAGGATCTTCTTTCATTTTGCAACCTGAGTGGGGGAAGTCTGCCTCTTTTTGTGTGGATGGAAAAACTGCCCTGCCCTTCCCTGCCCTTCCCAAACAGCCTTCAATAGCCTGATGACCTTATGCACAGCAAGGACTATAATTGGGTGGCTGGGACTGGCCAGGCCTGTTCTTGAGCGTTAACAGTCTCTCCATTCTCAGGTCAAAGAGCATACCTGCCAGGTGGCTTTTTGCTGTTTCAAACTTTGCCTATTTGTGGACCGTTGACCCTCTTCCTCAGCTTCTTCAGTCTGAGTCCCCATAGATGAGTGGGGACTAAAATGGCAAATTCCCAGGCTGTCACATCTACTGTACCTGGCTAATGCATCTTGCAGAATGAGCTAGAGTGTTCAGGCTTTTTTTGGATGAAAGACTAGACTTGGCCTTTGATGTCCTGGGGTCACATCAAATGTAAATAAAGAAAAGAGTCAGATGGGAACCAAAAAAATCATGTTTTAAATTTAGTTGAAACTAAACCAATTGAATATAATTATCTGATGCATATCATTTCCCCCTGTTGTCATATTAACAACTCAGTTTGATGGCAGCCTTTGGAAAGGCTTTTGAGGGCAGCAGCCACTTGCATGGCTTGGTTGCGTTTTGTTTATTCCACCTGAACCGGCTGAACCGGCCAAGGAGCTGAAAGGGTTTACAACCAAGTCAATATAAAGCTTCCCCAGCAGGCAATGGCCAATGGAACCAACTACCGCAGCATCCCTCCAATAATAACACTGTAGCATAATTAAACCATATTAACACCATAAACTAGTTTAAGAGAATCTAATTACAACACTGACACAGCAATTATCCAAAGAAAGTTTATTGGCAGATGTATTCTATTTTCAAACACAGGAAATAAAGGACTCATACCCATGTATCAAATGAGAATTAACTGAACCCCACAGGGTGGCTGGATTCTTAATGCCAAGGAGCAGTTTTTAGGAACTTTCCCCCCCAGTTCTGCCCCATGCTCAGATTTATAGGGCCACACAGTTGGGCAAGGCAGCCTTCAGGCCTGGCAGCACCGGGGCATTTAGCAGAATCCGGACTGGCCTGTCAGCCCCAAAAGGCTGAAGGCCTCCAAGGACATGACAGGCCTTGTGAGTAAGAAACCTACTCAATCCACTTTAAACCTTTAAGTTGGTAACAGACTGTAGGATGAACGTTGACAGAGGGAGGTATGTCTAGCCTTATCAAATGTGAGAAGGATTAGGGGGAGATGATAACTGTCCTCTGGTACTTGAGGGGCTGTCTCCGAGAAGAGGAGCTCTCCAAAGCATCTAAGGGCAGGACAAGGAGTAATATGTGGAACCTGGTCAAAGAGAGATCCAACCCAGGAGAAATTTACTGACAGAACAATGAATGGAATAGCTTGTTTCCTGGGTTTGTGGGGGCTCCATCACCAGAGGTTTTCAAAAATAGACCTATTTGACTAGGAAGGCATAAGGCTTCTGTTAATTATTACAAGCACCTTCCTCTATCCAAATAGCATGTTTCAGAACCACGTTTATCACCAACTCTTGAAGAAAACGAAATGGCTTTTTGCTAAGGAACTACATTTTTTTACTCCAACGTAGACAGAGGACAAGCAAAAGACCTTTTGTCACCAGGAAGCCAGCCTCCACCAGACCTTGAAGCTGCTCTCAGAGACACTAAGATCGCCCCGATAAGCACTGGTTCACCACCTGGAGCAAGTGCATGTTCTCTAAGGCGGCCGCTACTCTCTCTTTGTCAGCCAGTTGCTTGTTTACTGTGGAAAAGCAGCCCAGATGTAGTTTTAGTTAGATTGTTGCCCAGCTAAGAGACAACCGGCAAATAAGCAGTTTATGAGCTCCCCATTTTGCCCCCAAACCAGGAAAATTATGTTTAACAACTTATATTTAACATTTGAACAGTACAGATGTGTGCATTTTGCCTCAGAGAGACTCAAATATATGACTCTTATTTTTGCAAACAAAACAAAACAAAACAACCAATATGAATGTAGAACATAAATTAAAACAGATTCGTATTGAAGTGTTTGAGATAATTAAATGGGCATTTCTAAAGAACCAATAATCCAAACCCATCTTGGAAATGAATCCGCCTGGTCAGCAGATGATGATGGGGGCAGAAGGAGAAAAAGGCAGTTTTTAAAATGGGCCTGAATTCTCTTTGAAGCACCTTTTCTGCTTTGCATCTGACTAGCTAAGCATCCTCAACACAACCTTGTCAAGATGTGTGCTGAATATGTAACATACAAACAAAACATTACCTGCATGCTCCGAAGCATGGGTCCCAGGTGTTATGTGGACATCCACCTGAAAAGGAGACAGGGGTGCAAGTGACGCAGAGCACCGAGGATGCCCAGTTTGCCTGCATGAAGATGACCAAGCCCAGGGAGCACCAAAGAACCCCTCGTTCAGTTCGCATATTCTCACGAAATGCAACAACCCTTTCATTGCAATAACTCCCTTGGCTTTCATTTTCAGAAAAACCCAATTCTGATTTTTTAGGTCACGTACTACACATTCAGTTCTCCTTGGATGGGCGGCAGAGGCAAGGGCTAGAGGAAATAGGATAGGGAAGAGGGAAAAAGCACTGCCACGAAGAACCTGTTTCTCCCGGTGACCTAAGCAGTTTTCCCTGAGACACAAGAGGCCAATTAGAAGTTGACTTTTTGAACAGAAAGCAAAACAGAGTAAGTTGGCCAAATCTGAAGCTAGATACTGCAAGCCTAAATGTAATCAAATTAGAATGTATATTTAATTATTGGAGCAATTTTTCTCCCCCGCCCCCACCTGTCTGCTTCTCTTGTCTTTTAGACTGTAAGCGTGCATTTCGCATCCTTATTTCCCAGACCATTCTGGGAGCGCCTTCTCTTTGCCAAATAACAAGATCAGTGTCAGCAGAAAGCAAGAACTGC
The DNA here is from genome assembly GCA_032468015.1 of Mimophis mahfalensis. Classification (NCBI taxonomy): domain Eukaryota; kingdom Metazoa; phylum Chordata; class Lepidosauria; order Squamata; genus Mimophis; species Mimophis mahfalensis. The sequence goes on along the minus strand of JANHFR010005026.1, from coordinate 13,909 downwards.
CACCAGGCTCTCTGGATGCAGCCACCTGAACAACGTGGCATGTAACATTAAGGAAGATGCTTGGACCCCCATGGATCAAAGCCGCCCGACAGCCACTCTGAGAAAAAGGGCAAATCATAGCGATGGATGATTCCCAGCGGAGATGAACTGAGGCTCAGGCTGTGTGGAAACCAAAGGTGACATCATAGGAGGTGTGTAGTCTTGCAGGTGCTCTTAAATGACACATGACAATGTGGTTCCCAAAACTATTCAAAACCACCAAATAACCTTCCTTTTCTCATGATCCACTGCAAGACAAATTACAGAGCCAGAAAGGATCTTAAAAGAATATACTAAGATTAGGGGGGGTTGGGAAGGAATGTATTCATTAACTGTTCTAGCTGAGGGTTCTCGTGCAAAGAAGCAGGATCCTGGAACTTAACTAACGAATACACAAATGGTGTGATCGAGAAGGGGCTGGATTCTACGCAATGGTCCATGCTCTCATGTGGAAAAAGTCCAGGGAGAAGATGGGATATGTCTTAAAGCTGGAAAGGAAAGTTTGGCTTGTATCTTGAAAGGCCTTAAATGAGAACCAATGGGGGGAAATGGCAAAACCAAGAGTGGCCACCAAGGACTTGGGACAAAGAAAGAACCTCTGCCCCCCACCACCCAAAGGAAGAAATGCAAAGCAGGGAACAGAGAAGCCTGGAGATGGTGTCACTTAAAATCTTGGCTAATCCAATGCAGCGAATATAAAAAATAAGCAGGGACAGTTAAGGATCCCATTACACAAAGATGAGCAAGATGTGATGGGCACCACTAAAATTTGGTGGGAAGGTACTTTCAGTTGGGAATTGCAATGGAAGTTGGGATTTATTCAGAATAGAAGTGGGGGGGCACTGCATTGGAGATGGGGGTAGGGTGTCCCTCCTTGCTTTCTTGACCTTCAGCAGCTTTCAGCAGCATTAGCCATGGTATCCTTCTGGACTGGTTCCAGGAGTTAGGAGTAATATTGCCTTCTGCTGGTTCTCTTCCTTCCTCCTGGACTGGTTCCAGTTGGTGTTGATGGAAGGGGAAAGGTTCTGCCTCAGCCTCTGCTCTGCAAGCACCCTTTTTTCCTCTGTAGATAAAACTGCTGGGTGGTTATCTAATGGCATGGGGTCTGTTATCCTCACTGTGCGGATGATATACAGTTAAGTGATGCTTGGAGGTTATTTCTGTCTCAGTGCCTGGAGACTGTCAGGGTTTGGATGGGGAACAGCAGGCTCAGCTCAGCCCAAGAGAGGCTGAGAGTTGGGCCCCCTGGTTCGGGAACTTTCCATCTCTTGTTCTGGGTGGAGTTGCACTACCCTATAAGGCAGTGGTTCTCAACCTTCCTAATACCACGACCCTTTAATACAGTTCTTCATGTTGTGGTGACCCCCAACCATAAAA
>JANHFR010005023.1:33849-45321 GCA_032468015.1 Mimophis mahfalensis | reverse complement strand
TGAAGCAGTTGGTGTGAACTTAAATGGACTCCGGGGGATGGTAGAGGACAGGAAGGCCTGGAGGAACATTGTGCATGTTGTCGCGATGGGTCGGACACGACTTCGCAACTAACAACAACAAACCTCCAAGTAAAAACAATCCTTGGCTCCATCTGTTGAGAAAGGTACAGTTTTAATGCCGACAGAAATGGAGTGTACAGTATTGCAGTAATGAAAACCCAGAACTGGGATTTGAGCACCAAAACCATTCTACTTCCCTCATTTATCTGCCTCTTGCTGCCTATCCCATTTCAACTAATCCAGTTCATGCAAGATGTTTTCATAATGGTCAATCTGACCATAGGTTGGTATGCGTCTCCCTCCTTCTTCCAGTTGTGTGACCTTGGAGCAGCATCCTGTGGTGGCACAACTTTTACTTTCACTTTCCCCCAAGCATCTCCCTTCCCATCCAATTCCTTCTCCCTCCAGCTATCCAGTCTATCATTGGATAGCACTGAAGTACAAACAAGCACAAGGTGGCAGATTCACCAAGAGAACTCCAGGTATAATGCATTGGCATTACTATTATAATTGCTTCTTCCAATTCTGAGAGTTGGAATTCACACGTCTTAAAGTTGCTGAGGTTTACAAACTCTGGTCTAGATTCCCATTAATGTATTACAAAGAAGAAAGTGATAAAACATATGTACTTTTAATGGCTCTGTAGTTTTTTAGACTCTCATTAGGATGCAAAAAGAAGATGGTTTTTTAAAAATAAATAAATATGAGATTCATTGGGTAACTAGAATTTTCTGAATATTTTTGAGATAAACAGCAAAGGCATTGCCAAAGGTTTGTGGCTGACAACCTCCTTCAACCAGTTCAATTTCCTGAGTTCATTAGCATGGCCTGAGGATATAGCTTTTTCCCCCACCCCAGAATATAGTTGTGCATTTTATGTTATAAAAGCAATTAAAACATTCTTTGGAGTTTTGCCATTCACAACTAGGGGAGTCCCATGCAAATCAATCTGGACCAGCTAATATTTGTTTTTCTTTATACGTTTTTTTAAAAAATCCATTGCCATTTTGTTGAAAAATATAACAGATGGGAATAGCCCTAGAACTTGCAGAAACATAAGCAATCATTTGCAAGTCCTACACAGGGAATGCCTGTATTAACCTGAATTAAAATAAATTTTAACATAGTAGTGATTCAGTTGCACCAAATTTAGTTTTTGTTCTGGCCCCACTTTGCACACAGGTCCCCAGGCCTCAATCTGAAAAAGTTGGGGAAATGTTTGTAGTTCTTTCGAACATTAAAAGTACTGTGATAGTATATTTATACATTCATTTGCTTTGTCCTCATTTTTGGTCAAAGTTGTATGAATGAGACATTACCTCCTCTTAAATTCTTATTTAAACTCATTTGTTTCTCAAGGCATTACTTATCCAAATTTTCAGTCAGAGTAGTAGTAAAGGGGAAAATCCATCTGTGGGAACTTATTTTCAATTAGAGAAAACACCCCCAGACTGGTTTTAATATATACAAAATGAACAGAGATTTCTAGATGGAAGATTCCTTCTTATAACTGCTTCAGAAAATAATTACACATCACTTTATTTAGATTCTATGCAAAGCCTAACAAGATTCACGGGCCATTTCCTATATATAAAAAGTCAGGATGAAAACAAATCTACCCAAGTGGATTTCAAGTTAGATGATTCTCCAACTAGTTCATATATTAAACATAGCTGAGGTTTTTACAAAATTGGGCGAGAACAGAAAAAAACAACTATGAAGGGGAAACTATGCCTATGATAATCTGGAATTTGTTATGAGTTTTGTAGATTTTGGAAATCATCTCAAGAGACCACCCCTAAATAATTTACTTAGTGGTATTTCTTCAATTTTGTACATATTTATAGTGCAGAGTAAGTGGGGAACATGGAAAACAAAACTGTAATATTAGCTTTTTAAAGAAATCATATGCCAAGCTAGCTGAGCAATATATTGTAAGCATCAGATAAAATGTAGGTCACATTCAGAAACTAGTGATTTCTCCTTTTGACATAAAAAAGATTATATTTGCAAAGATTTCTCTGAATACATAATCTATTGCTATCTAGGTAATGGTAGCTGCACTCAACAAAGTCTTAGAAATATATGATTTTTCACAATTAATTCCATGAGAGGAATTAATAAAATGTAATTTATGGGAGAAATATATTGGCAATTTTGCTATTTCTAAGGATCTTTTCCCACTTGCATGTAATGTCATCTCCTTTTTCTTCCTGTTTAATAATATTTATTTTTTGGTTTTATTTACGTTTCACATTTCTCAACTGCCCATCTCCCTCAAAGATTGCCTTCATCTCAACCCAAGTTAAACAGAGTTAGAACAATTTAGTGTTAAAATAATGTTTACCTGTTTAAATGGATAGCATTCAATATCGTTATCCTTTGTCTCCTATTACAGGTAGTCTTCATTTAACAATCCAGATTGGGACTTTGAATGATTGCTAAATGAATGGTTAGAAAATGAGGTCTACCTATATAGTATATTGGATACTCAATAATGGGTGGTATCAGTGGCCATTACTGGCTATGTGCACACTTCCTTTCCCCTATGGCCTGGTAAACTTTATGAGCAGTGGTTAAAGTGCAGTATTGCAGGCAAACTCTCCCCACAGCCCAGAGTTTGATAACAATACCCCTTAGATTTCACAGAGCTTCACACCCTTCTCTAAGTGGTTTACAGAGTCAGCATATTGCCCCCAACAATCTTGGTCCTCATTTTACTGACCTCGGAAAGATGGAAGGCTGAGTCAATGTTGGGCTGGTTGACATATTTTATACATTAGAATTGAACTGCTGGCAATCGGCAGAGTTAGCCTATAAAACAGGTACTGCAGTCTAACCACTGCGCCACCACAGCTCTTGACCAGATCAAGATTGACTCAGCTTTCCAGCCTTTCAAGATTGGTAAAACGAGGAGCCAGATTGTCAGGGGAAATATGCTGACATTGTGAAGCACTCAAAGGATGTTGTAAAGCACTATGGAGCGGTAAATATGTCCAAGTGCTATTGCTATTGCTAAACTTTATCACTATTTTGCTGTTGTCTCCATGAAGTTCTGGATATAGCAGCCCTGTGCCAGTAGTATATCAAAATTAGAAATTAGACTGTCCAGCTGCCAGCACTGTGTCAATCTTCCCAGTTTGAACATTCTAAAATAAAGCCACTCCAAGTTGCACTTTGCAAAAAAATGACAGTCCTTTCCTATCTTCACTGCCGTTTAAATCTAGCACTTCTTTGTCTTGCCTTGTCCAAGGGATGTCTTGGTTTGAAATGAAATTGCATTTTGACATTATCAGTCCTCTTGCTCTTCCTCTACTGTATCCCCCATAGTAAGTATTTAGCACAAGGGTAAAAGAAAGAAACAGTAAAATGATTATTTTATTAACATATTTATTACATTTATATGTCCCCATCTCAAGGGATGTTGATGGATGCAAATCACTTCCCAAACAGAGCTTTGAGAAGTTCTGCCTCTGCAAAGAAAGAAATGGAAGTTCCAGGTAAAAATGTTGATTGTAACTTTGCTGTCTTTGTAATTGCGATCTGTTTTTTGGAGACAGCAGGGAGAGTAGATACCTTATTCAGCTTTAGTCATGACAAAACAGGATGTAGGAAAGGAATGACAGAAGGCGTCTACAGTTGATGGATATGGTCTGCAGCCAGAGTCAGACTACTGTAGTTCCATGTTTGCAGCTCCATGCTTGGTGGGACTTTCCCCCACCTCTTGATGATAGGTGGAGTAGCGGGAACATCAAGGTGCTTATCACATTCTACAAATGCAAAATTAGGAGTAGCACCATTCAACAATAAAACAGAACAAAAACAAACGAGGAAGGTGAAGGATCAACACTGGAGATAGAAAATGTCACATTAATATACAATCATTTCCTCTTGACTCAAGCATAGGTGGAGTGTATTTGAACTTTGCAGTGTGAAAAGAATCTAGGCTTTCCAATTTTAAGCATCCAGAAAGATGGGTGAAAGGAGCTTATTATTTTCTTTTGTTATCCATTGCTGTTCCTAACTACATTTCCTTTTCCTTGTGTTCCAGTGGTAGTGAATGAAGGACAGGCAAAGGGAAACAGTGCAGAATGTAGTGGCTTTATAAAGGAATGGAGATACCTTTAATAGCTGGGCCAAATATTTATTTGTGTATGTTATGCTACGAAGTACTTACCTGGGGGATTTCAGAAACATGTAGAATTTTGCAATTTCAGAAACTGCCATCTGGTTGGAAGCATATAAATTTAATAAATTGTCATTATCATTATCAACATCATTAGGACTTGAAACTTATCTCTGATCTCATAAGGAAGATATCAATCAATGCACTGTTGTAGAAACCTTGGAACTGTGTCCTGCATCAACAAATTAATTTTATCTGTCTTTGTTGGGCATTTTCCAGTTAAACATATTTTATACATTACAACCTCTACATAATAAGCATGCAATTGTTGCTAAATGAATGACTTAAAAAGAAAAACTAATTACTGTGTACTCAATAAAAAAGAACAATTATACACATCTTTTTTGACATGGATCGTTTTGGATAATAGGTTTTTTCTCTTCTTTTCAATGTTTCTCATAGTTTTTTTAAGGAACCCCAAAATGCCAATAAAAAGATCAGAAGCCATGCACAAAGAGACATATTTCTGCCTGCTAGAAAACTGTACTGATTGTATTTGAATCAGATTTCAAAAAATCTGTTTTTAATTATGGTTGATTGTCATCAACTCCATATGCACTATATAAATGCACTATACCATATCTGTAAAGAGGAACAAAAGTGACCTCTCTTTCTTTTCCTGGGCTTTCTTTCTGCTGGACTATATGCATTGAAAATTTAGAAAGTACCCTGACCTTACAAAGATCAAATTGTTCCTACTTTCCTATCAATAAATGGTACAAGCAATAGAAATGAAGCTCTAATATCAACATTTCATTTCCTTAATTGCAATAATGGCTATTAGTCACTTTTACAAATGTTAAATCCTTAACAACTTTCTCAGTTTTCTGTGTTTTAATGCCTTATTGTTTGAGAACATTTATGGAATCCACTCTATGGCACTTGTACCAGATTCGATGACACAGAAAGTAGAATTTTCTGCAATTTGTACACATAGATTGTACCCTACATTAGGAAGGACAAAGAAATACTTTGTTCACATACCAAATATTGAATGATTAGAATTCCCTTTCCACTAAGAAAATCATGGATATATTTAAACACTTCCATTTTTGTTGGTAAAAGTGTTTCTCTCCCTAAAAAAATAAAATAAAATAAATCTGGACCAGTTCTTATCTAGTCACTTGTCTTGCTCCAGAGTGTTTTGGGATCATGTGATAGGATAGCTTCATTGGTCTACGTGGTAAAAATATCAGGTTCATGATAGTAGTTTTTCAGAATAACAAATTTTATAAAATACATAAACTTTCATGAATTGCAGTTCACTTCATCCAACAGCTATAACTTGAATTTATACTCCTCAGGATGCTTGAGCTTTTTCATTGGAACATGGAAGAAACAAGTATGAGTCCCTGTAAATCAACCATATCCCCTTTCCATCCTAAGATTTGTTAAGAGCCCTCTTTTTTGCTGTTAAGAATTGGCCGCCACATTAAACATGGACATAAATGGAATTTGCTACCACCAAATTTCAATAGCAAACCATTGGCCAGTCCAACAGAGGAAGATATACATTTACAGTCATAAAACTGCACAGTTGGAAGGGACCACAAAGATAATTTAATATCAAATCCCTGAACGCTGCAGGATAATCAATTAAACCATCGAGAGTCTCTTGAACAAACTGTAAATATGGATAATCCACAAACCATTCCACTGCTGTACATAATGTACTCTTAAAAAGCATTATATAAAATTATAGATCTGTATGGTAGAATTTTGTAGAATAGCAGTCTATCAAATAACATCTTCAGCATTATATATTATGATGGATGTATTTTTTTCAGCTTTCATATGTAACATCAAACTGGCTCAATGTTTTGGTACTTATATAAAATCAGTCTGAGAAGAATAAAATGATGGTTGAGGGCTTTTATACCCATTTGTTTTTTTGCCACTTTTTGGTCTGGCCCCTGCATAATTATAGAGCAGGGCCTTGGCTGCCAAAACGGTTTCCATCCTCTGAGCTAGTAGAACAAAAACAAAATAGGACTAGAAAAAGTTCTCTGTTCTGTCTTCTCTTTTATTTAAACATGTTAGTAAACTTCAGAATAAATCTAAAAGACAAATGACTTTTGTTTGGTTTACTGTGGGAAGCAAATAGCCTATATTCTTAAAATAACAATGTTGCATATGCCTATTCTACAACTGTCTTTTATTGTCCTAACGGTGGAAAAGAAAAAGAAAAACAAAGCCTATAATGGGGGGGGGGGATCCATGGGGTCTATTGATGGCAATTCATTGCCATGATCTCATGTTCGACCAACCATAAGACAATAACAGCACAACTCTTGTTAAAGAAACACCAAACTAGTAGATGACAGTAAGTAGCAATCACATTTCTTGCCCAGAAATAACTGGATAAATGGAAGTTGGATAAATGGAAGTTGAGTGGCATAGTATAGATAGTCCTCAATTAGGACAACAATTGGGCCAAAATTCATGTTGCTAAGTGAGACATTCATTGAGTTTTGCCCCCATTTTATGGCTTCTCTTGCCACATTTGTTAAGTGAATTACTGCCTTTGTTAAATTAGTTACATGGTTGTTAAATGAATCTGGTTTCCCCATTGACTTTGTTTGTGAGAAGATGGCAAGAGGTGATCAGATGACCCAGGGACACTGCAAACATCATAAATATAAGTCAGTTGTCAAGCTTCCAAATATAAATCACATGACCATGGATAAGCTGCAATGGTCATAAGTGGGCAAAGTGGTCATAAATCATTTTTTTTCAGTGCTGTTGAACAGTCAGTAAGTTAACAGTTGCAAGTCGAAAACTACCCGTGACATAGAATTTAGAGTATCTATTAAGCCATCACCATATGGACATAATTGAAGAGACATGGGAGTACCCTTAAAATGTCCAAAAAGGACTGCTGGGGGCAATGCATACAGACTGGCTAAAATGAAGATCTTACAAAATTTTAGAATGATGATGGAAGACAAGAGGCTAGAACAAATCAGATGAATAATGTGGTGTGTGACCCCTTGCTTAAATTTATTTGAAGGTCTATACCCCAAATTCATTGTTTGAGAGCACCCTAATAAGTATGGACTGTCTCTAGAGAAGACCAGTAAAGGAATTTTATCTCAGACTTTTTAAAGTCATGATGATTTAAAATGATCTGACAGGGCCAAATTTATTGGAAGAAGGATTAACTTTAGCAAAAGGTAATAAGAACAAACCATACTTCAGCATCCAGTGACAGCATATTATTGCTTCTACGTGTAAGACAACATCTTTTATATTTTTTGGAACCATCTGTATGGATGATGATGATGAGATTTGTCTTTTCTGTAGTAATTTGAAGCATTCTTGTACGTATCTGAGTATTCCTCAGAGCAAAACTATGACATAATCATCAAATAGCTAAGCCAGTTTTAGAACAATGGTAGTTTTAAGATTGAAAACATCAGAATAGGTCCATTTCATCTATATACCTCTTCCTCTATCTATCTAGAAGACTGCCACTTCTGTAAAAGGTCCTGCCTTTAAAATAATAACAACAATTAAAAGCCAAGGTTGATTGGCAGACTGGGACTAAGAAGGAACAAAATCATAACCTACTTTTAAAGGAAGCAAGATCAATGAGAAATCTTAACCTTAAAACAATTTTTTTTAAGAAGTCATGCACTAGGGTTTTGGGTTTTTTTGAAAACTAGAAAAGAGCCATATTTCAGTACTTTGAAACAAAATGGATTGGAATAAATCCCATTGGTCATTTTGTACATTTTCGAAAGTACAACATTTATTCTGCTTATCATGGATTTTCTTTTTGTTGGCAATAAGGATAAAGATAAACACAATCTGGACTTAATTCCTGATAGTGTTTCTCTTCCCATCAGTCCTCTAGGCATGCAACATACTATCACAGACTTATTTTTAATCCATAAAATGTATAAAGTATTGTCCAAACCTATGTGCAAGCATAAATGTAAGATTTATACAATCTTTGGGAAATGATTCAATCTAATTATATTAAATTGCAAAATTTCAGATGCACAGCTATGTTTGGAAAACATTTAACATCTTTTGTCAGTTATTCATTAGAAAAACTTCAACTTCATCTCTCTTCCTCTTCCTTAAAAAAATATTTCTGGTTTGCATCATTCCAAACAATTTTCAGTGTTTTTTTTTTAATTTATCTGTCCTTTCCACCTAATTCCCACTGTCTCTGGAAATGCCGTGCTTATGAGTATATGGCATTTCAATAGCCTTTCAATCTTGTTAATAGAGCAGAACAGTTTTGCAAAGAGTTTTTAAAGAAAACGTACCAATAAGACATGCATGCTTTCTATTATAAAAAGGAGTGGAAGGGCCTTGAAAAAGATCCTTGAAATGAAAAACTATGTTGCATGGAGGAGTAAAAAAAAAGAAACAGGAAAAAAACTAGGACACAGCTTTTTTCAATTTCTGTAATTTAATGCAGCCCTGAATTATTTCTGTACATACTCTTTTGAAAATCAATCTTTATATTATTCCTGTTTGCTCGGTATCTATTTTCAGATGTTCTTGGTACTCTACTTGGTTCTGTTTCCAAACAGTTATGCTCTAAACTGCTAGAGGAGAAGTTGAAATAAAGTTTATCTAAATATTGAAAGGAAATCTAGCCTTTTAGGCAGGCCAGTTAAATATTGGGTTCCATAGACAGAGCTGATTTCAGTGCTAAAGGAGGTCTACAGTTCTGATGATCCTCTGGGTTAGAGAATTACTTCCCTGTTTCTATTAAAATTGGCATTTTTCACCTCCTTTGATTAACATTTGTTATCACTTTACAGCATATATGAAGAACCTAAAACCCTAAAATGAAAATAATTTTAGAAAGGTGTTTTGGAGTCCAAGACTGCATGAACATAGAATGTGCCTGAGACTCTTTAAAGCAGCTGCATCATTTCTTTAGATTGTGCAGCTGATTCTCTGCAGTTGCGTCATGAGCCTTGATAATGTTACAGTTGCTTTAATGAGTTGCAGCAGATTACTGTATATGTTCAGATCCACACAGACTTCAAAACATTTTTGGAATCATATCCAAAGCATTGTCTCTCTCTATTACTTAGGAATTTCTTGCTCATATATGGTTCAATATTTTTTTTTACTTTAAACCCAGATGATAACCCTGAAGAAGGACAATAGTTGACTAAGCATCACCACTGGCTGATTAGGACTATTGAAAATTGCTGTTCAGCAGCATATGAAAAGCTACATGTTCTCCAGCATAAGATAAAATGATTAGACAAGTGGAACATGGAGAATATGTTGAAATTGCTGTGGTGTTTTCCCCATTCTGATGCTATCTGTGCTGATCAGAGATTTGTAGTCCAACATATCTGAAAGGCACAAGGTTAGGTAAGTCTGAAGTGGATGAACTTTATAGCTGGAATTAAATAATCAATTGTTTCGTTCAACTGGTTTCATCCTTCAACTGACCTATTTCTTTAGACAAGAATTAAGAATTGACTTAGCCTAGAACAGCACATATTAAGCACAATGACACATACAGATGAAAGGGCTCAAATAACCTTGTTTCATTTCTTCAAACCCCTTAAACTCTCCTCTCTTACTAAAATCATTACACATTTTCTTTCAACTGGAATTTGGGTCAAAAAATGGGAGGTGTCTGAAAAAGAATTTTGGAATAAATCCCATACCAAAGCTAATCTGTATTTCCTGGATGCAAAATGAATCACATATTGATCTTTAAACTTTGGAATGAACCCGATTGACTATTAGCTAACAATGTAGCAGGAGTCAGCACCTCACATAGGCTGAATCATCAGAAGCACAATTATTATTTCTTTTCTGATTCAGTTTGTAGACTGACAGACCCTGTAGACCTGACATGTTAGGAAATGATAAAGTAGCCTGTTGAAAAGGGGTTGGATATTTAATTTTCAGCCATCCAGAAAAAACAATACTATGCAACAAAAATAATGCTGAGTCACATTATCTCTATTTGCTCTATAGAAAAAGGAGAATAGGACTTAAATGCATTGCAAATATACTGGGAAAAATAAGCTCTTCCAATAGATGATAAGACATAGATTTTTAAAGTAGCAGATAAGATTTATAGTACTTGCGACACATTCAAGTTTATGTCTTGAGAACAGCAAGATACTTTCAGGAGAAATTAAGCAGTTCTTTAATCACTATTTATGCCTGAAGCAGAATGTAATAAAAATTCAAAATGTTTCATTTTCCATTCGTTGAGTAAGATCATTTGTTGCTGAACTGATAGTGGAAAGGAGCATAAAGACTTAACAATAACACTTAGCATTTAGACTTATATACTGCTTTACATATCTCTCTAATCAGTTTACAGAGTCAGCCTATTGCCTCCAACAATTTGGGTACTCATTTTACCCACCTCAGAAGGATGGAAGGCTGAGTCAACCTTGAGCCATGTGGGATTTGAACTGCCAAACTGCAGGCAGCTGGCAGTTAGCAGAAGTAGCCTACAGTACTGTACTCTAACCACTGTGTCACCAAGGCTCATAGGATAGGTGGGAGTTGGGCAGTCCCTAAATAAAATAAATATCATACTAGATTGTTTTTTATCTGACTAGTCTATTCCTATTGTGAAAAACACAGGCTGGTTTATTTAAAAAGAAATTAACATTGGTCAAAGAATGTATCTTTTTCAAAATGATCAATCTCCAGTTATGCATTTACCAAAACATGCTTCCCATTATTCCCAGATGCTATTCATTTATAAGTAAGGCTGTTTATCTTCTAACCCAAATAAAACAAATTTGTATATGCAAATAAAGGGTTCAGATAACTGTTGTTTATGCAAATAGCTTGTTGTCTATAAACACAATTTGTACACTGTGTTCTCAGAATCCACGTTTTCCCCCTTACTTTTCCTGAAGAATGTGGGATGGTGTTGGTGAGAAATGTTATGTAAGTCTGAAAAGAATAGGTAAATAATTGGAAGTAGGATGTTACATAACAATGTTTCCTCCCCCCCGCCCCCCTGATCAGTCATGTCCGGTTCTGGAGACTGCCAGGACAAGTCCCTGCAGTCTTTGTGGTAAGGTTTTTCAGTTGTGTTTTTTTTTTTAAAAAAAAATCCCATTTACATGCCGCCCTTCTCCGGAGACTCAGGGCGGCTTACAATTTGTTAAGCACAAATCAATGTGCTTAGCGATAGCCTTCATTCCTTGTATATGCCTGCCTATTAGCGGCATTTTTACAAAGTCAGCTTATTGCCCCCAACAATCTGG